>SDVV010004106.1:0-20547 GCA_016164225.1 Gammarus roeselii
CCCGCTGTCGGGATGGTCGTGGGTGGGGGGGGCCCGGCCATTATGACGCGGCGGGGGTAAACCAGTGAAAACTGTGGGCCCTGCTGCTGACGACGGTTCCTCGGTACATTCGGGACCCAGAGTGTAAATTGAGGGGCTACCGGCCGGACCCTTTAACACAAAAGGGCTAAGTGGTGTGAATGTGAGGGTGTGAGGTGCGCCTTGCCGTCGGCCACCCCCCTTTCTGGGGGATGCGGCCTAGTGTCTGTATCTGTATCTGTACGAAAGGTTGTGTGGCGCACCATATCGTATTTTCGTAATTTAGTTATTATGAAAAGTAAATCCTTTGAACGATGGTAGCTCCTTTGGGGCATCATTTGTAGCAAGTATACTGAACGATGGTAGCTCGTTTAGAGCATCCTTTGTAGCAAGTATACTGAACGATGGTAGCTCGTTTAGAGCATCCTTTGTAGCAAGTATTCTGAACGATGGTAGCTCGTTTAGAGCATCCTTTGTAGCAAGTATACTGAACGATGGTAGCTTGTTTAGAGCATCCTTTGTAGCAGGTATACTGAACGATGATAGCTCGTTTAGGGCATCATTTTTAGCAAGTATTCTGAACGATGGTAGCTCGTTTAGAGCATCCTTTGTAGCAAGTATACTGAACGATGGTAGCTCGTTTAGAGCATCCTTTGTAGCAGGTATTCTGAACGATGATAGCTCGTTTAGAGCATCATGCACAGCAAGTCTACTGAACAATGATAGATTGTTAGGGCATCATTCAAAACAAGACTTCTCAATGATGATAGCTCATTCAGAGCATCATTTGAAGCAAGACTTCTGAACTATGGTAGCTCGTTTAGATACAGATACAGACACTAGGCCGCATCCCCCAAAAAGGAGGGTGGCCGACGGCAAGGCGCACCTCACACCCTCATACGCTCACACTAACACAACTTATCCCTTTTGTGCTAAAGGGTCCGGCCGGTACTATCTCAACATACACTCTGAGTCACGAGTGCAGTCCGAGGATCCGTCGTCAGCAGCAGGGCCCGACAGTTATCACTGGTTTACCCCCGCCGCGTCATAATGACCCGGCCCCCCCACCCACAACCATCCCGACAGCGGGAAAACAGATCAAAACAGCGTCAAAATCAACTAGTCACAACCATTCTCCACTCACGTCTGTTCATTGCACGCTCTCTCGCCACCTCCACATTCATGTCTCTCCTTCCTAACGCCTGCTCCACACCATCTATCCACCCAAATTTCGGTCTACCTGTAGGCCTGCGACCACTCGCCTCCGCATTCATCACACTTTTTACCAATCTCCCTTCATCTATCCTTTTCATGTGCCCGAACCATCTCAGAACACGCGAATCCACTCGGTCCTCCAACTTCTTCACCATCCCTGTTCTGAGTCGAACCACATCGTTGGTGATCCGGTCTCTTAGCGTTACTTCAGTAATGCTCCTCAAACATTTCATCTCGAAAACATTCAACCTTCTTCTCTCCTCTGCTCTCACCCCCCAAGTCTCAGCTCCGTAGAGCACAGTTGGGACAACAACACCCTCATACAGCCCTCTCTTTGCTTCCATCCCCAACGTCCTACAGCTCATTACACTCTTCAGTGCACCCAACACTTTACACCCCTCCTTCACTCGCGCCTCCACTTCAGTTTCCACTAGTTCAGTAATCTCCACATGGGAGCCCAGATGATTAAAACACTGAACTTCCTCCATGAGCTCTCCATTTAGGGTGACACTAATTTTGCTCGCATTGACCGTCCTCTAGCATTTCATTACTTTACTTTGACCGACGTTCACTCAAAGCTTCCTCCTTTCACACACTTTACCAAACTCGAACACTAGCCTACATAGCTTCTCCTCCGAATCTGCAACCAGGGCCGTATCATCAGCAAATAGCAACTGGCTCAACTGCCAACTCCGCCCATTCGCTTCCAACAGTTCCAAGCTACGACCCAGCACACTCACGTTCACCTCCCTGACCACTCCATCCATATAGAGGTTGAACAGCCAGGGAGACATCACGCAGCCTTGTCTCAGTCCCACTCCCACGCCTCCAATGGAGGCAGAGCTTCATTGGAGGCGTTTAGGAACAAATACCGTGCTATGAGACTGAGCCTCCTAATAACATTATATCAGTTCAAATGCGCGGCTCTAACTTTATTTCCTTTCCGGTGAACCTGTCGAGCACAACGTCCGGAGGTCCACTCCTAGTCTGCCGCCGGCTACTTCTACAAAGCTTTAAATCCAGCTCCTTAAATGTGTCTTTGCGGTCGAGCAACTAGTCAATCGAGGGGTGACCATCAAAGATGACGTATTGTTTAATCTGGAACGTATACCAGATGAACCCCCGAAACTCACCACTCGAATAGATGACGCCCTGCCCACCAATTTGACCCCAAAGGAACTCGACTCCTGGTCGAGTGCGCACTTAGCGCTTACATCAGACTGCCATAGAATCAGGGCCCTGATGGAATTCGCTAATGCGCCGATCCTCCCTTCCAAAAGCTCACTTCGAGACCACTAGGGCAAGATCGCTTTTCCTTCTCAGCATATTACTACTCCAGTATGTACAAAGAATTTCCAGCTCTACGCTCAGGTCGCTCAGAACCTGCCCGGCAAAATCCTGAACGCGTCACTGACGTATTCTTGCTCGCACCCGTGATCACATCGTAACATATGGCACGCGAGTAACTCCACAGTCACTGCATTGTTTGTCCGAGCCCTAAACAGGCTCCATTCACAAACTGTTCTCAGGATCCCTGATGAAAGCGCCTCAGTGACGTTATAAAATTCGCCTTCAGACTCGGGACAACCTTGCTCTGGAGTTGGTTCGGGCAGTCGTTCTAGCAGGATCGATTTCTCAACCTCAACCTCTCACCAACGAGGCGATCTGGAATGCTTTCCAGGCGCCTGAAACCATCCGAAGCAGGACGACAGTCCTCTCATTTAAGATCCTCTCCTCTTTAGGTTTCGTGGCCCCTGAACCGCCGGTGGCACAGAAGCCTCAGCAACTCCAGAAGAGGGTCGTGCGGGGTTCGGCCAAAGCGGTCGGCAGGCATCTTCCAGTGATCGCCATGCGTTCCAGCGAAGTGCCATGCAACCCCTAGAGAAGCATGGGGGCTCCAGTACCTCATATACAGGTCCGGGGCCCGCCCCTCCACTGCCCCAATGGACCAGGGACAGGGCCAGAATGGTTGGGGGAAAGGAGGTCGCGGAGGGGGTCGGAGAGGCTCAGCAGCCAAACAACCCCCTCCCCTGCCCCAAGTTCTCATGTGACTATGGACAGCGGGACCCCTCCCATTCCCGTCAGTATAGACGCTCTTCCGGCGGCCTTCAGCAGTCGCCTAGCACACGGGAACGAGGCAACGCCTTTGGTAAAATGCATCCTTTCCGAAAGCTTCTCTTTAGGATGGGCGCCACGACCCACTCCTCTCGATTACACTGCCTCTCACCGACAACCCGAGGACGTTCTTAAACTACTCGGCAGTCAAGGCGGTGCCCAGGCAACCGGCCTTCGTGACTCGCGTCTCTGCGGTTCCCATGCCATCGGGAGGAGATCGCTTAGGGATCGACCTCTCCAGACTAAAACAAATATATCCTGGTAACTACTTTCCGGATGTCCAACCCGCAAAGAATACGAGCCGTGCCGAAACATCCTCTCTGGTTCACCAAGTTGGACATCAAGGACGGTTTCCCGCACGTCTTAATCCATCCCAGGTTCCAAAAGAACCTGGCTCTCAAACTACGAGGCCAGCTGTACTTTTTCTCGGCCCTTCCATTAGGCCTTAACCTGAGACCAAAAACTTTTACGACGGTCGCGAAACTACCCCTGCGCTTACCTCTTTAGCAAGGGATAGACGCGGCCTTCTACATCGACGACTGGCTGTTCTGGGCACCGACAGCACATCAGTGACGGCTCAACACCCAGTCGACCAGTGCCCTTCTCTTCAAGCTACGCTTCCACATCCACCTGGTGAAGTCTATTCCGGAACCAGTACAGCAGATCGACTTCCTGGGAGTGACGCCCAATGGAGACGTCACATCCATCGGCCCGATGGATCAGATCCATCAGAGTTTTCTCGGCCTAATAAGTTTCCTCACGCCTTACCTGCTTCATGCGCGCCTCTTCAACGAGATGGTGCTAGCAACGCGATCCCTGCGCTTATCTAGCAAGCCCAGCGCTCCCAACAATTTTTACCGCCTTGCAGTACAGAACTGGCGCAACGATACCTTCCTCCACTCCCACGTCCCGTGTGTGCTACCTCCACCGGAACATCTCCTGTAGACGGAGACGGACGCAGGCAGTCGTACGGCCGCTGACCAGCAGTGGAATGAAAACTCCATATTACGTCGAAGGAGTCACTAGCCATCCTCCGTGCTCTGCAGACACGAATTTATTGGCACCACACCCCAGTCAGAGTTTCGTCAGACAACAGGGCAGCTGTAGCCATGGTCAATCACTCGAACTCCAGCAAAGCGCCGGCGTTACAGAAAATCGGAGCCCAGCCCCTCAGGATTCTTCAAAATCGTCACCTATCTCTTCTCGCGACCTACCTTCACGGATCGCAGAACATCTGGGCCGATCAACTCTCACGTCTCCAACCAGTCGAGACGGAGTGGACGCCATGTAGTGACAAACCACCCCAATGCCCAGGTCGTCGCGTCCTTCCGCGAGGTTTCTCTCGCTCTCGATGTGTCCCAGCGCATCGAGGGCAAGAAAGTGCATCTAACTTCCCGACCCTTCTATCGTTATCTCGCGTTCAATTTCTAATAAGAGGTCTCACGATCAAATTAAATAGATCGCTGGCAGACACTCTGGCCAACACGCACAGACCATCGACTTAACGCCAATACCAAAGCGTCTGGGCTCGCTATCAAGCGTAGCTGCTCACCACAAAAGTGCAGAGTATCACCCAGACCACACTCATGATGTTCCTGCACTATACCGGCAAGCAGAGGCAGCTCAACCCGCTGACCGTTTTGGTTTACAGGAATGCGCTTCATGTGCCTCTCCTGCACGGGCTTGGAGTCACGACCCAAGAGTCGATCTTTAAGGAACTGGCGAGGGCTCAGTTTCACGAAAATCCCCCGACAAGGCGTTTCGTCCCACAGTGGAGGCTGGAACCGCTCCTGGACATGCTCGCCTCTCCTCGCTTCGATACTCAGACGGCGTCAGTATTGGCACTCTTTCAAAAGACGCTCTTCCTCGTCGCCTTAGCGGCGGCGTTTTCTTTGCTCACTTTGAGCAGAACACATTTGTGACCTCTCTCTATATTCCTATAAACAGTAATAACCTAAGTATACCCTGAGTTGAAACAATTCCGGAGACTGAGGATGATTTGTCGATGACTTGATGCAGCGCTAGCTGCTGGTTTGACGTTCGGTGCCAGAAGGACATTGACTCCAATGCACTAGAAAGCCTTGACACACTCTAATCCAATCTAATCTTAGCGGCGGCGAACAGGGTATCTGAGATTGCAGCCATGGCACGCACGGGACTACATTTCGCCAAGAACCCGCCATGCGCGCTCGTACTGGCCGCTGACAAGTTCCTGTACAAAAACCAGCCCATCATTCACACGCCACCGCTCATCTCTATCGCCTCACTGCTACCGGACGGCCGGGCGCACGCCCTGTGCCCCATGACAGCTCTCAAAGCCTACGTAGTACGGTGTCGGTCAAATCATGACGTTTTGTTCATCCATCCTACTTCAGGCAAGGCGTCATCGGTGGGGCACTACATCAGCTCGCTTATCAATGATGCCACACCGAACGCTTTCACTAAAGCTCACGACATCAGAAGTATGCCTGGTCTCTCGCTTGGACGCGTGGGCTCCCTATCCCAGACATCATATCCAAGGCGTTCTGGAAATCGCCCTACGTGTTCGTACACTAGTACCTATTTACAGTGGAGAAGCCTACCCAACCTTGCGTCTCATTAGGTACCAGGTGGATAAGCCTTCTCGTTTCCAATGTTTATGACAATTACATCAGCTAAAGCCAGAAGCTTTGCTACGTATTATAGAATACGTACATAACTATCTTACCATATCGTTCGGAGACACTCAACGATAAGATTTAAGGTCATGAATTACGTCAGAGTATTGAGTATGTAATTAATTTATTTTACTCAAAGTACTACAACATTACCATAGTAGCTATTGTACACACTGTCGATACAGACATGAATAGGATTATATTGCCACTACATGATCGTTTACCCACTCTCATACTGGCAGGCAATATGTATGGATTACGGACTTCTAATTTGGTTGGTCAAAACTCGAGCACCGCATATTATTTTTGTCACTCTGAGCGAACAGATTTACTGCCGTCGGCACTACATAAATATTTGTATCTGCCTTCACATTAAGCCTTGTAGCCGGGGCGTTAGAATCTTCCTACCGTATCCATCGCATGTCGTAGAAAGCGACTAAAGGGCGCCCCGTAGCCGGGAGTAGAATCGTGCTACCGTAACCCCTGCGTGTCGTAAAAGGCGACTAAAAGGGGCGGGGCGAAGGGGCTAGGAATCCGTTTCTCAGTAAGAACCTCTCAGAGACCCCAAGACGAGCGGGGGAGGAGAGGCCCACGCCTCTCCGAACCCTATTGTTAGGGTCGCTGAATGTGCGTGGCTGTAGTACGAATGAGGTAAAGAGAAGAGATAGGTGAGGTGTTTGTGAGGAGAAAGTTTGATGTGTTGGCGCTGAGTGAGACGAAATTGAAAAGTAAGGGCGAATGTGAGTTCGGTGTGGACTGTGGAAGAAAGTCTGGTGAGGAGGAAGGTTGGGCACTAGGAGGTGTGGTTTTGATATTGAGTGATCGGTTGGCTCGTAGCGCTACCGAATGGAAGGAGGTGTCCTCAAGATTGATGTGGGTGAAAGTTAGGTTAGGCGTAGAAAGATGGGCATTTGTGAGAGCTTACGGACCTGGCAGCGAGAAGAGTGAAGAGGAGAGGGAGCAATTCTGGAATGACCTGAGTGAGTGTATTGAGAGTTTTGGAGGTAATTTCAATGTATTTGTACTAGGTGACCTTAATGCAAGAGTTGGAGATGAAGTGGTGGTAAATGTGATAAGAAGGTATGGCGTTCCCGGTAGAAATGACAGTGGAGAAAACCTGGTAGGTCTGTGTATGAAGCAGGAGTTGGTGGTCAAGAACAGTTTGTTCAAGAAGCGAGATATCCACAAGTACACATGGGTAAGGATGGCTCGTGGTGCAGTGGTGGAGAGAGCACTAATGGATTTTGTGCTGATATCGAGGAGAGTGCTGGGGAGGCTGTTGGATGAGCGGGTGTTGAGAGGGGAGGGTGGAGGAGTGTCTGACCATCTGCTGGTGGAAGGTAGATTAAGAGTGGAGGAGGAAGAGAGGGAGTGAAAGTGAGTGGACTGAATGTGAGAAATAGAGCCGAGGAGTTCCAGCAGGCGTTAAGGGAAGAATATGACAACGTGAGAGGACAGGACCTGAGAGATGTGTAGGAAGAATAGGAGACGTTGAGGGATGCGTTACTGAGATGTGGGAAGAAGGTGTGTGGTGCGCGCCGTGTGGGCGGGTGCAGAAGTAAAGGTTGCGAGTGGTGGAACGAGGAGGTCAAACTGGCGGTGGCACGAAAAAGAGGAGCGTTTAAGGAGTGGTTGCAGGTGAAGTCAGTGGTGGCTTATGTAAGCTACAAAGAGATGAGAAACGAAATGCGGGTGGTGAGGAGAGCAATAGGGACGCTGATGCCAGGTGGGGCAGACGATTGTGCAAAAATTTTGAGGATAACAAAATGATTTTCTGGAAAGAGGTGAAGAGGGTAAGAAAGAGAGAGACCGGATAATAGGAAGTGATGAAAGATGAAAACGGCCAGTTGTTGTTGGAAAGTGGTGATGCACGGAAGAGGTGGGTCGAGTATTTTGATGAGATGTTGATGTCGTCGAGGATGACAGAGAGGCTGAAATTGTTGCTGTAGGTGGTGGTGCTCGGATGCCAGTTTTGGGAGAAAGCCTTGTGGCGGACATTACCAGGGAAGAGGTGCAGGATGCGGTGGAGGTGATGTAAGCAGGGAAAGCCCCTGGTTTGGATTGCGTTGCGACCGAGAGCCTGAAAAAGGGTGGAGTAATGATAGTCGAATGGTTGATGAGGTTACTGAACTTGTGTTTTGTGGCAGTCGTGGTACCGACTGAGTGGCGCAGTGCCTGCATTGTTCCGCTATATAAGGGCAAAGGAGATGAAGTGAATGCTGCAACTCGAGAGGTATCAGTCTGTTATGTGTGGTTGGTAAGTTGTACAGGAGAGTGCTGATTAAAAAGATCAGAGACTGTACGCTCTGCGTAATTGGAGAGAACAATGTGGCTTTAAGAGTGAATGAGTGTGTGCCGATCAGATTTTTGCAGTGAGACAGGTCTGTGAGAAGTACCTTGCCAAAGGGAAGGATGTGGTCTGGGCCTTCATGGATCTGGAGAAGGCATACGACAGGATTGACAGGGAAACGCTTTGGAGGGTGTTTCGTTTGTATGGAGTGGGCGGACAGCTGGTGAAAGCGGTGCAGAGTTTCTATCTTGGCAGTCGAACATGTGTCAGAGTGGGGAGCGAGGTGAGTGATTGGTTCACAGTGAAAGTGGGACTAAGACAGGGCTGCGTGATGTCTCCCTGGCTGTTCAACCTCTATATTTATGGAGTGGTCAGGGAGGTGAACGCGAGTGTGCTGGGTCGTGGCTTGGTACTTTTGGGAGCGAATGGGCGGAGTTGGCAGTTGAGCCAGTTGCTATTTGCTGAAGATACGGCCCTGGTTGTGGATTCAGAGGAGAAGTTATGTAGGCTAGTGTCTGTGTTTGGTAGAGTGTGTGAGAGGAGGAAGGAAGCTTCGAGTGAACGTGGGTAAGAGTAAAGTAATGAGATGCTCGAGGACTGTCGATGCGAGCAAAATTAGTGTCACCCTAAATGGAGTGCTCATGGAGGAAGTTCAGTGTTTTTAGTATCTGGGCTCCCATGTGGAGGTAACTGAACTAGTGGAAACTGAAGTGGAGACGCGAATGAAGGAGGGGTGTAAAGTGTTGGGTGCACTGAAGAGTGTAATGAGCTGTAGGACGTTGGGGATGGAAGCAAAGAGAGGGCTGTACGAGGGTGTTGATGTCTCTACTGTGCTCTACGAAACTGAGACTTGGGGGTGAGGGCAGAGGAGAGAAGGAGGTTGAATGTTCTCAGATGTAATGTTTTAGAAGCATGGCTGAAGTAACCCTGAGAGACTGGATCACCCACGACGTGGTTCGAACCAGAACAGGGATGGTGAAGAAGTTGGAAGACTGAGTGGATTCGCGTGTGCTGAGATGGTTCGGGCACAAGGATAGGATGGATGAAGGAAGATTGGTGAAAAGGGTGATGAATGCGGAGGTGAGTGGTCGCAGGCCTAGAGGTAGACCAAAGTTTGGGTGGATCGATGGTGTAAAGCAGGCGTTAGGAAGGAGTGACACGAGTGTGGAAGTAGCGAGAGAGCATGCAATGAACAGGCGTGAGTGGAGAAAGGTGGTGAATGGTTGATTTTGACGCTGCTCTGATGTACTTTCCCGCCCTTGGCGTCTCGTTGTCAAGATGGTCGTGGGTGGGGGCCATTATGACGCGGCGGGGGTAAAGCAGTGAAACTATCGGGCCCTGCTGCTGACAACGGTTCCTCGGACTGCACTCGTGACCCAGAGTGTGTTGCGGGGTTACCAGCCGGACCCTTTACCACAAAAGAGCTAAATTTTGTAAGTGTGAGGGTGTGAGGTGCACCTTGCATTTGGCCACTTCCGTTTCTGGGGGACGCGGCCTAGTGTCTGTATCTGTATCTGTCCACATTAAGAGTATTTGGGTGCTCTAACTCGAGGCCTGCATATTATTTTGCCGCCAGGAGCTACTTTATTTGTTGTGTTTGCCACTGAGCAATACTTGTATTTGCCTATAATTAGTCATTCCTCCATTTATCCAAATGTATTATCATTCCTTACACGGCAAGCGCTTCTTTGAAACCACTCAATTTAAGATGCAGCCGATCCATCCCATTTCTGTGCTTTTCTGGCATAGGTCAGCTAGCGCTTCCTGATGCTATTTTCTATGCTAACACTATGGCTCTTACGAATGGAAGAGAATATAACTTATTTTATCTCTATTTTCTCGATAAAAAGCTGTTTCTCTGTAATGTAGTAAGAGCCATAGGGGACCTCTGCCTCCCCCTGCCATCTTAAAGGAACAACGGTTACCACAAGGCTTCCCTTTATATCACAGCCCAGAAAACCTGTACTCCCTGCTTCCCTCAAGCCCCGCTCTGGCAGTCCCCTCAGTTTTTCTGACAAGAAGCCGTTTTTCACCAGCCCTCATGAATGCCCGGGTATGGCAGCCCTCACTCAAATTATAGGGCGGGAGAGTGTTCAGATCGTTGATAAGGTCACAAGACATAGGACCCCGAATATCGGCGATATAGTCGCAAGACATAGAAACGCCGATTTCGGCTAAAAAGTCGGACACTTAAAACAGCAAGAAAATTCGAAGAAGAAACAAAATGTTGAACTTTTTCGAAAAAAATTGACTGATATGGTTGAAAACGGTCGATAACTACTTTCGACGAATGTTATCAAGATTCTCTTGTAAAATCGTCTCTGTAATGTTCCCTCGTCAAGATTCATTTGAATAAAAGCAGAAGCTCTTGCTAACACTATGGCTCTTACTACATAACAGAGAAATCGCTTTTTATCAAGAGAATCGAGATAACAGAAGTGATATTATCTGTGGTATATGTGATGGGTAAAAAGTCAATGTTTTCATGAATATGATCATCTTATCACCATCAATGACGTGCAATTGCAGGGATTAACTCGAGATGTCACTGGCTGTTTTCTGCCAGGATGACTTAGGAAGATGGGAAAAACTGACGAAATTTGGTTGATGTCATGAAAACGCTGGGAAATTCAATCAACTCGAGTTTGGTTCTATTTTCATACATGATCAGCGCTGCATATAAGTCTATTCCTTACGGAGTGTATATCACTGTTTCACGTGACTATTGATGTTAAAACATTTCATTCATGGTCCATGTACAAAACAATAAAGGTTTCCATTTAACAGCAATACCGGTGCTCCACTTCGTGCTGATATCCATAGTTTGATACTCAAGAAATTACGATGCATTGCCGATACCGACACTGTTAATGTATTGTTTTCTGAAGTTGATTATACTTTTTAAATTTATTTTAATAGGATAGAACAATATCTAATTAATATAACTTCCAACACACAAAGTCACCAATTCCTTGAAATCATTCCTAGACAAAAAAAATCGGAAACTAATTTATGACTAATAAATATCAGATAACAGGAATCCAAGTATCGGTGGCATCGGCCGATTTCCCAACCATCATCAACGGAGCCGAAGCTCCGGAAAATGGCAAATATCGCTGATACTATCAAAGATTCATCGTAAAATTTCAACAAGAAACTGTTATTTGGCTGATGAGATTTTATTTATTAGCTATAATTAGCATTTTCATATGATTGTCTTGTTACACCCTACAAGGATGTATATAATTATTTGTAAATGCATTTACATTAACAACATTGTGACTCGTGGATTTCGAAGGTATTGTAACGTGCAATACATATCGGGAAGGTATCTTGAAGTACTGCAATGAAATGTATATTTTTCTAAATCTGACTCGGAATATTGAAAGTTGTGTATTATAGTTTCTGTTGCAACCTCCCGTGATAGGGTAAGATGAACAACCCACTGCTTAGTAGGTGATGGGGGGTTCTTTCCAGATTTCAAATTCGGAAAGTTAGAGAGCACATTTCTAAGAATCTTCAAACTTGATCCTTCATTCTGTATTAAACTTAGTTCCCTAAATGTGTCACCTTCATCCCGTATGACCACTGTTTCTTGACTCATTTTGATTAAATCATTTTCTTGACCTCCCCCTACACATGTAGTTGCCTGAGCATGCCGTGAATCTAAGCAATCCCGAAGTCGGACGATGGATTTTCGATGACTTGATGCAACACTGGCTGCTGGTTTGACGTTTGGTGCCAGGAGGACCGATTCCAGTGTACTAGAAAGCTTTGGCACTCTAATAAAATCGCCCTAAATTTGTCAAGATATATATACTGCTAGTATATTTTTATACAGAAACAAATATTGTTACAAGACACTGTTCTCCTATCTAGCTTCTTTCAAGATCACCCTTCAAATATTTTTCATTTAATAATTCGGTGCATTGTTGGGATTTTCATTCTATCCCCTGCAGCATAACGAGAATGTCATTTTTTTTTCAATGAAAGGAGGATGGTTAGTTTGTGAGGGATGTGAGAAATTGAATGAATAATGATTTTTTTGTCCCCGCTCGTATAACTGCTAATACACATCATTAATTGTTCAGTGACACAATTTGTCACTTGGTTCAATGACCCAGTTCAATTCCCTGCAAGGGATGAATCCTATACATCTCCAACAATTCATGATGTTATTCTAGAAATTTGACATGATGACTAAGGTAATCAGTATAAAGACTGCGAATTTTAGTAAGGTAAACCGGGCAACACTAGAGCAGCGTCACACCCTGAAGGAAGCGCAAGAGCTCTGCTATAGGTCGTCGCGTTCCTTTGATGAATTGGAAAGAAGAGTTGCAATAACTCTCTTTACCTTCTATTGACGTCATTAAACATAGAGCAATATCAGAAAGCACGATTCTCTTTCCTATTACAGTTCTCCCGGATGTAACTTGACATGATTGAGACTAGAACAGTTCCTCTGTGATGGAAGCGGTCTCCCCCGACTCTTGATGGTATGCTGAACACGCGCTTACGTAGGTGATGGCTCATGGCCGGGTCAGAGAGGTCGGTTATGGCTCATTACCTAGTTACAAACGTCGGTGATGGCTCATGACCTGGTTACAAACGTCGGTGATGGCTCATGGCCGGGTCAGAGAGGTCGGTGATGGCTCATGGCCGGGTCAGAGAGGTCGGTGATGGCTTATGACCTGGCTACAGACGTCGGTGAGGGCTCATGGCTGGGTCAGAGAGGTCGGTGATGGCTCACGGCCGAGTGAGAGACGTCGGTGGTGGCTCATGGCCGGGTGAGAGAGGTCAGTGATGGCTCATGCCCGGGTCAGAGAATGTCAAGTCGGAATTTTCTGGAGATTTGATTACATCACAGCTCGTTCAAGTGAGGTGAGGTTCCACATCTCAGTCGACTTAAAAAGAGTCCGAATTTCCAGCCCATTTCAGTCTCCCATGACTCCTGTGATCATTCCTGGCTCCCCCTCATGCCGACCACATCATTGATGTTCAGCAGCAGTTGAAGCCTTGCCTTTATTTCTCCTGTTTTTCGACAGAATATGTTGGAAATAAATGAACAGCAATCGCCGCTACTTTTTATCATAGAGTGTTGAAGCTCGTTCAATTATCCAACTAAAGTACTGTATATATCCTAAGTTTGTCAATATTTGGACATCTGTCATGAGTGAAGTAGGGCTAGTGCTGCTCTGCTGGCTTTGAGCATTCTTCTTTGGACAATTCTCCGCTAACATAATCAACAATGTCAAGGTCTTGTGTCATTGAAGACGCATGTTGGATGGTCTACCAACACCGTGTATTAATTCTGTAGTACCGATAGCCTGGTCCTGGCCGACCGATTGCCTGCACCCTTAGGTCATCTTTCCTAGTAGATCATTTATCTTATAGTAAAAATTACATTTTCACCGTGTTACAGAATAACCCATGTTACTGGACGTGTTGCATCCGTACCAGCACCACTTTATTCTGCTTAGTGGACTGCGACGGCCTGCAAGTTACATGTCACCATCTTCAGTGCCTTTGTTTGCTACTCTCACCAGGTGAACCAGGTGGTGGAGATCCTGGAAGATATCATCTGCGTGCTGCATGCTCAGCACGCTACCATTATGACGCAGCAGCACATGCGCTTCCTCACGGACTCCCTGATGCAGCAAATACTCGGGCTTGCTTGGAAGACGCCTCACAACGAGACCATGGCGGTAGGGATGCTATCCTTGGCTTCTTGCCTCTGTCAATAAACAAACAAGTCTGCTTTCATTCGGGATGAAATTAGATTTCAAAACAATAGTAAGGTCTACCAGGCTTAGCGGAATGCTATATAGCTTCACACAGGCCCATCGTTTTTTTTTCTCAACAGAATGGCAATCGTCATGTATCATTGTAAAGGGCTTCAGACCCAGATCCAAACAGGTATCGCATTCCTGTCAGTATGTCCGTTGTGACGTTCTAACTGAAATCATGATGCCTCCTGCAGTTATGAAGCCTTGTTGACCATAACAGGCAACTCATCATTTCGAAGTTCTTGTGTGATTCTACAATTTAACCACTAGAAAGCCTTAACACTTTAATCTAATCTACAACTTAGCAAAGTATTCATTTAAATTTCCGAATTGATTGTTAGTTTCATTACATGCGATTAAAAAAATCATTTTTTCTTCTCGAGCTGTCATGGCATACAATACATTACATTATTTTAAATCTCTTGGCAAGCTCCAATTAAACGTAGTTCTTTTTGAAATTAGATTTTTTAGGCTTTTGAGAAAGGTTTTTACATCACATTTTAAAAACCATATTCCTGTTACAGTTGAAATGGATCATAACATGCATACTCCATTAGAAAGGTATTTTACAGTACTACACTACAATAGAGTTGTGAATGTATATAACTTCTTGTCGCTATGGTATTAATTCCATTCATGTTTTCTGGTGCATGTGAACAATCGGACATCTGTCGGAAAAGAAATCTGAATTTAAACTGACATTTTAAGCATTGCAATTATATAATTGCTATCGCATAATTCAAATAAATTTTACAAATAACTGATGTTACTTTGTAACAGGATCATTCAGCTGTGTGCGGGCAATGTCTTGTCCTCTTTTGCTTGAATTATTGTGATGGATGTTTGTGAAAGTAAAGTTAACCTGCTGCAGTGCCACAAACAAAGCCTATGCTCCCAATGACGATGCCACAGTGCCATAAACAAAGCCTGTGGCCTGTGATTTTCAATGATGCCACAGGGTAAAATTCAAAGCCTGTGCTTCCAATGGCAATACCGCAGTGCCATATACAAAACCTGGTATTCCAAGGGCGCCACTGGGTCAAATTCAAAGCCAGTTCTTCCAATGAAGATGCCACATTCAAAGCTTGTGATTCCGATGACGACGCCACAAGGTCAAATTCAAAGCCTCAGCTTCCAATGACGATGCCACAGTGCCATATACAAAACTTGTGATTCCAATGACGACGCCACAAGGTCAAATTCAAAGCCTGGGCTCCCAATGACGATGTCACAATGCCATGCACAAAGCCTATGATTCCAATGATGACGCCACAGGGTCAAATTCAAAGCCTGTGATTCCAATGACAACGCCACAGTTAAATTCAATATTTTGCTCGAAATGACGATGTCACAGTGACATATTCAAAGCCTGTGATTCCAATGATGCCACAGAATCAAATTCAAAGCCTGTGCTCCCAATGACGATATCACAGTGCCATAAACTGAGCCTGTGATTCCAATGATGCCACAGGGCCAAATTCAAACCTGTGCTCCTAATGACGATGTCACAGAACCACATATAAAGCTTGTGCTTCCAATTAAGACGCCACAGTGACGAATCTCGGTATGTGTTTCCAATAGCGGTGCCACATGCCACGCTCAAATCATGTGCCCCTAATGACGATGCCGCAGTGCCATATACAAAACCTGTGCTCTCAAAAACGATACCACAGTGACACATGCATGGCCTGTACTCCTAATGACGATGACAGTATCACATGCTTGACACGGTGCCATATACAAGCCTTGTGTTCCCGAAAACGGTTGTGAACCGTGCTTTGTACTCTTGGCGTCGCCCTCAGGCGCGGTACATGTGCGTGTTGATGGGCCTGGTGCGGCAAGTGGACGAAAAATACCTCCTCAGCTTGGTGAAAGCCCACGGCGACGAACTCGTCTCTGAGCTGGTGATAGCCATCAAAAACTTTGTGGAGAACCCTGTGTTCAAGCAGGACTGGGCGCAGATGACGCTCCTCCTCAACAAGTGGGTATTGCTACCTCTTTGCTGCGGGTCGAATGGGAACAGTTTGCACCTTCTCTTCACAGAGAAAAAAGTTTTCTCATAATGCACTGGATCTTTAAATTGGCACATTTCTACTTGATACTCATACAACACTGCTTATGCGCATAAAACATTGTTAAATACATGTATTAAGTACAACATGGCACCCTATATGGTAATATGCCACATAGCACCCTATTTGGCGCTTATCGATGTGTATGACGTAGAAGGCAATTTAATATGCTCTCACTGTTGTGCTGTTTCTTTGTGGCTAGGTCCCCATTTAACAAAGTTTAATATGAGTATACTTGAATGATAAGAAATCAAATTGTAACTTCTTCCTGAACACTTATTGAACTTTGAAGAATTGATTTCCCAAGCAAGTCTGGACGTTTCTACATTCAATTTCCACGGTTTTATTTTAATATCTTGAAATATTTTGCCCATGATAAAGAATGCCGTTGCAGCGATGAAAATAAACTGCTTTGTTTCTATATTTTTAGTAAAACTAATTTTATTGTACCCGTCTTTGCCACCGTACTTTGTTATATTTAGAATATATTCTAAAAACCATCCTTGCTTGTAGTGGTGCTAAATCCTCATGTTTGGGCTGCTTGGATGCCAACACTAACCTCTATGTCCAATAGGCAGCTCACACTCCCCTCCTTCTTGTTTCTTCTTCTAACAACCTGCACCTTCCCTCCTCACCCCTTACCCCCGTCAGCATCCTTCTGACGCTGCTGCGTGTGTGTGCCACGGTCATTTCCGACAAGATGCGGGACCCTTTCAAGAAAGATAACTGGAATAATTGGTTTCAGTGCACCATCAAATTCATCACGCAGGTCAGTCGAGGCAGTGTGACATAAGTAGCTACCATCAATGTGCCCGCTAGTCACCACCCAGGTCTGGCAATGCCTCTCCTCATAATAAGCTACCATTAACAATCCCGTTAGTTACCGCGCCGGTCAGTCAAGGCAACTCGACATAGGTAGCCACCATTTGTGTCCCTGCTAGTCACCAGTTTGCCGGTCAGTCAAGGCTACTCGTCATAAGTAAAGATACAGACACTAGGCCGCATCCCCCAGAAAGGAGGGTGGTCGACGGCAAGGCGAACCTCACACCCTCATACGCTCACAACGTCCTAAGTAGGTACCAATAAAGTCAGCAAACATGTCCGTCAAGTTGTGGTCCTCACTTCATTGTGTCCCTCTTTGTGTTGCATATCTGACTATCATGGATTATCGTTAGTTTGTATGGATTTGAGATTGTTCGAGTCAGCGCAGAGGAGATGGTCATTGAGTGTGAATGGTCTGGCTGAATTAAATTACCTTTTTCTGACTAATGCAGCGTGGCTTATTTTCAATAAGAGGAAGGTTTCTCAAGGCTCACCTAGATCATTCTTGGGTTGGATGATGGTGCCGATCTTTGAAGGCCTTTCTCGGAGGGTTCCTGATATAAGAAGCCAAGGCCACTCCCAAAAGCTTTTGGTGCCGGCCGGTAATGCTGTCATAAAAATTATTAATAATAGCACGATGTGTGCAATTGTGAAATAGTTTGCAAATTTACGTGGCAGAGTCGGATTCCCTGACTGCATTCAAGAAGCTGCTGGTAAAGTCTCCGATAGTTTTTTTTTGTTCCGCTTGGCAGGGATTCTTCTTTGCCATGTTGATCTCGTGATCCTGGGATCTGCCGGCCGGATGCTCCATCTCCTCGTGGGTGTCTCGTGCGCTGCATTTTTTTATTGATTCGTATTATAGACGGTGTGTGTTTGGTACTTGTCCGGATATGTTGTGTGTGTTAGTGTACATCGCTGTGTCGTACACTGGCTAGAAGTGTGCTGTGCAGTCTGGCCGTTTTGGTTGCCTGTTACTTTTATTCTGACTTCAACATTTTTTGTCTCGTGTATGTTCGTGTGCGAGTGTGTCTTAGGGTTATATTGTTGTAATGGCAACTGGGTGTTGTGTGAGTGGCAGTGTGGGTGTGTTGTGTCTGTTCACATCTCTGTTGTTCAGTGGGCTGTGCTAATTTAGCTGTCCTGTTGTTTGGTGTTGTTTATTTTTGCTCGTCGTTGATGTTGTTTGTTCGTGCGATCGCCCGCAATGCTCACTTATTCCTGTTCTAAAGCCAGTGTTTACACAGCCGTTCTCAATATTAGTTTGTCGCGCATTGGTATGCTGGCCTCCCCCCGCTCTGTTGCTCCTTGCTAGTCAGCGGGGCTGCAAAGGTGGAAGGGTCGTCTCGAGTAGCAACCATTAATGCTCCAGCTAGTCACCACGCAGGTCAGTCTAGGCGTCACGTCACAACGAGCAATTATTTAGGTACGAGCTTGTCACCACGCAGGTCAGTCAAAGCAACTCGACGTAAATTGCTACCATAAAACATTGGCTAGTCACCACGCAAGTCCGTTAAGGTGACTTGATATGTAGCTACCAGTTATGTGCCCGCTAGTCATGAGTCAGAGTACGCGTCACTAGAAGCTAACAAATATAGGCCTACTAGTCACCACGCATCCCAATCAATACAACTTGTTATTATATGTAACTACCATTAATGTACCCGCTAGTCCCCACGCATTCAACTCGTCAGAAGTGGCTACCATTAATTGGCCTTGTAGTCTTCAAACAGACAGTAAAAGCGACTTGTAAAACTAGGTACTACTAGTTTGCCCTCCTTAACCTGCTAGCAGTAGTATGTCCTTCGGTAGTAGTCTTGTGAGCTGTCTACTATGACCCTGTCTCTCTTCTCAGCCGGCGCTACAGCTGGAGAAGTTCCTGCCCAGCAAGCGCAACAAAATTAGAGCGCTGTACCAGGACATGAGGAAAGTTGCTGCCAACGAGGTCATGAAGATGTGGTTTGAGCTCGGTGAGTTTATGCAGTCTTATTATGGTGTTAGTCAATTATTGACGTCTCTGGTACCTACTAACTGATTGTGTATTTCCCGCTGAGTACTTTCTCGTACCTTTTAAGGCCCTTCACCCTTGGGAATTTTAAGAACTTTGGAGTTAACATCTTGTGAAGCAAGGATTGAAATGCATCTTGTGAAGTAATGCCCGAGTTGGTGATATTGAGGCGGCAAACTAACCTAGCATTAGCTCCTCCTACACGGCACTGGAATGTTGCGTCTGTTGGGGCATGGCCTGGAAGCAACAGTCTAAAGCATGAGATAACTTTTCTTCACCCGACTCATACATGGCAGCTTGAAGAGGTATTTTGGCTTGAAGAGACCTTGGCTCGTTTCAGTTGTAAAATTTGGTTGAACTAATTGGCATGCAGCGAACTATAGCTTCTCTTTATGAAGAGCGAAAAGTTCAACACTTTTCACATAGTGGGACTGTTGATTAGTAGCAGTTAATCCTTTCACGAATATATCGACCTCAACACGACAGCAAGAAACTGCTACTAGACTGTGCACCGTTTGTTTCCCCAGTCAATTCACTTGGAGGTCTCGCACATTTCTTGATATCCTCGTCTGCTGATATTTTTTTCTTTTGTCAGTAGAAGAATTGATACCTCCTCTGGGAAATCATCACCATTAGTGTATTGTTTTCTCTTTATATATCCCCACCCCCTTCCTAGGCATTTGTTAAGCTTACGGGCCGCACCGAGGATGGGGGTGAGCGCCCTCATTTACCTTCACACTTCCTCTCTTCATCGCTCTTCACTCTCATTTTCGCTCCATCCTGAACATATTTCACTTCGATTTAGCTCATTTACACCGTTTTTTCTTTGTACACCTTTTCTCCAACTTATTTCTTTCATCTCCCTGATGCCTGAAGGACGTTGACGCCAGAGCACTAGAAAGCCTTGGCACTCAAGTCTTCACCGTCTTGACCACTCTCCCAATAGTCGTAGTTCACCGGCCGTCATTTTTTTTCCTTTCAGGTGACTAATAACAGCCAAGTGGCACTCTTCCTTTCACAAAACCTTTTCCTGAAACTCATAATTCTTCTTCCATTCGTGCTGCTATCATGCGTGAGATTCCCTTCATTGAGTGCAGATTTCATGCATGAGTTCCCCGTTTTCTATTTCCACATCTTCCCCTCGGCATGTTTAAGGGTGCAATTGCCTCAGACACCTGAAAGGTGCACTAAATTTCGCGCTATCAAAATTCTGTTTACAATTTATATCTGTAGAATACAGATACAGACACTAGGACGCATCCCCCAGAAAGGGGGGAGGCCGACGGCAAGGCGCACCTCACACTCTCATACGCTCACACTCACACAACTTAGCCCTTTTGTGCTAAAGAGTCCGGCCGGTAGCCCCTCAACTTACACTCTGGGTCCCGAGTGCAGTTCGAGGAACCGTTGTCAGCAGCAGGGCCCGACAGTTTTCACTGGTTTACCCCCACCGCGTCATAATGGATGGGCCCCCCCACCCACGACCATCCCGACAGCGGGATGCCAAGGGCGGGAAAGCACATCAGAGCAGCGTCAAAATCAACCATTCACAACCATTCTCCACTCA
>SDVV010004107.1:0-20547 GCA_016164225.1 Gammarus roeselii
TATATATCACACAGTGAAGTTAGTTGAGATCTAGAAGTTACTGACCTGCTTGTGCTATCCTATTGAATTTTGTGGTTTCTTTGGTGTTCTTGCTCTAGAGCGGTGCTTGACTGTGGTACCCTCTGCCTTTCCCGAGTACCTGCTTCGGGGCCTGGTCTACCACTTCACATTAGAACAACAACTGTCTGGGCAAGTCGTTCACAGCATTACTCAGCAGACTAGTGACTAGCTCTGCCTGCACTCCACAGCTGAGTAGTGTTCTACGAAGACCGGCTTCCTTTTCACGTTTAGAGGAAGCTACTCAAAGTGTCTTACATATACAGCCTGCACTGAACACTTACTGACTTTAAGCGACAATCAACAGACCTTAGACACTACCTGTGGTTATGACAAAGAATAATTATGCTTGTGATGGCGACAAGTGCAACATCTGTGATGAAAAGATCGTCGAGGAAGAACTCAGATGCTCCGACTGGGAAGGGCTCTATCACCTGGGCTTCCTACCTATGCACTGGTGCACCTCGCTCTCACAAGAGCTGCATCAGTTTGTGCAACTTGCGCCTATAAGAAGAGTTAACGGTTGAAGAACTCTGAAACCGAAGCGGAAAGAGCTCCTGTTTCCCCAGGGAGAGGTCGGGATCCAGATCAGGACGACCCCGGGACAGATAGCGGCCAGGGCTGCAGCTGTCTGTCGGAGATACTGATGCCGGGCGGGATCTAAATTACAGAAGCTCCCGCCTCGGAAAGATGGGATAGTATCCAACATCTGCAGACACTATCTGCAAAAGAAGTGTAAGCATAAAAGGGAGGGAGAAGAATGTAAATTTGACCACCCCAAATTGTGCTTTAAATACTTGAAGTTTGGCCGTCGAGCAGGTAGCGGCTGCCAGAAAGGGAGCAATTGTGAGTACCATCATCCACGACTTTGCTGGGAGTACAGCAGGAAAGAGTGTAGATTCCATCACTCAAAAGGAGATGCTTCAGCTAAGGGGATCTCTGGGGGGGGGAGGGGGTACTGGACTTTCGAGGGGGACCTCGGTCGACCAGAAGAAACCAGACCAAGTCCATGGGAGTGGTCCAGCCCGCGCTCCACAGGGGGCTCGTCGGTGGGAAAATCGTTCGTTAGCTAATGCTGCTGCTGCTCCCGGAACGTAATCGGGATCCGCTGCTGCGGGAAACGTCGGCAAACATTTTTTTTATTGCTTCTGAGCCAACTGCAGGCTCAGTTCCATTAAATGCAGAGTGTCATGCAGGCCCTTTTAACGAGGGATGCGGGAACCGCGATATTCAGGCCTCCGGAAACAGCTTGTTCACGCGAACAAGTTTTCTCGTTGCCAACATAGAAGGATTAAACCCAAGACACCGGTCCAAAATTGGGATGCTCCGTGAGTTGATCGAGGACCGAGGAGCTTTAGTCGTGACCCAAACCGAATCTCACTTGAAGCCCGATATTCTGGATTCAGAAGTGCAAATGGAAGGTTTTCAGATGTACCGGGGAGATAGGGCAAATGGCAGGAGGAAGGGAGACGTGATCACCTACTTGAGAAACGATCTCGCAGTGGATACAAAGTTGCTGGCGTCCGGGTCAAATAGCACAAGCGAGTATCTTGTGTTACACATTGTCAATTAAACCTTGTCCTTGTAAACGTGTACAGGACACTAACAAGTAGTGTTCAAAACTTTGTACCGGCAATGGAGAGTATAGAAGAAGAGCTTATCCAGCTGGGCGACCCTTCACCATCGCTGATTCTGTGTGGCGACTTTAACCTCCCCAGAGCAAGATGGGCTGACAAGACTGTAGTGAAAGGAGCTGCCGATGAGAGGCGACAGACTGAGAACATGTTCGATCTATTGTTGACTCAGGTGGTAGAGGTGCCAACAAGAGGAGACAACATTCTCGGCTTAGTCTTCTTGAACAACGAGGAACTGCTCTATTGAGTTGAGGTGGAGGACACTATCATGTCAGATCACCGACTGGTAGTTCTCAAGACTATGTTGGGATTCAGTTTGCCAGCTCACATCCATCGGCAGATAGGTGTAGGCTTCGAGACACTGAACTTATTCCATGAAAATACTCAGTGGAACGAGATCGTTAGAGAGCTGAAAAGTGAACTGGTGGGAGCTGCTGTTGGATGTTGACGTCGAACGAATGTATGACATCACCCTCGATCGTGCGCTAAGCATTTGTATCCAACACCCACCCCTCCCCCGAAAACAGCCCTCCAGACAGGAAGAAATATACCCCGCGATCGCAGGATCTTCGAGAGGAAGAGGAGTAAATTTTTGAAGAGGCTACCTGACGCCGGGACTAGCAGGGATGCTTTTGTGTCGCAGATCCTGCAGGTTGAGGAGCTCTTGAGCTTGTCTCACGACGAGGAGCGGCGCCGAGAAGAGAAAAGAGCTTTTGAGGCTATCAAGACCAACCCAGAGTATTTCTTCCGCTATACGAAGTCCAAATCGCAAATAAGAACACGCGTTGGTCCCTTGAGACATGGCGAAGAGTTGGTGAGCGGACCTTGGGCTATGTCTGAAATGCTGAGGAACCAGTAGATCTTCCTCAGGCAGCCTGCCGCTGCCTGAGAAAGATCTACCGGAAGTGGCTGAAGGGTGGTTGACAGAGGAGTTCGGGCCGGTAATCAGAGACATCGACTTCTCACCCGAAGATTTTGTGGAGGCGGTGAGGGAGTTGTCTGCTGGCTCATCATTCGGACCTGACGGGGTGCCGGCGATTCTGCTGAAGAGGGCCGGTACAGAAATTGGGGAAAACCTCTCTGCATTTTTGTGGATCAAGTCGCTGGAATGTGGCAGAGTTCTACAGACTCTTCACTTGGCGTCCGCGAGCAACTTTACATGTGGATACGGAGCTTCTTGACAGGGCTGAGACAATGCGTGGCGGTGGAGAGCGCGGTGTCTGCCGAATCTGATGTGGGCAGCGGCGTCTCACAGGGGTCTGTGTTGGGACCGATCTTGTTTCTTGTACAAATTGCTGATATCAGTGGCGTGCTGCAGCACAGCGTTGCATCCTCGTTTGCAGACGACCCTCGATTGTCCAAGACGATAAAGAGTGTCTTGGACTGTGAACTGTTACAGGTTGACCTTGAAGCGATCCACCGTTGGGCGGTGGCTAACAACATGGAGTTCAACGGGGAGACGTTTGAACTGCTTCGGTACTCAACCTCAGGCGAGGCATTGGAGTATGAATACCGTGATCCACAGGGAGCCCCAATCCAGAAGAGCTCAGAACTCAGGCCCTGGGAGTAGTTATGAGTGACACGGCTGGATTCAATACCAAAATTTGTGAGTTTGCCGCAAGAGGGAGACAGCGAATGGGGTGGATCCTCCGCACCTTTGCAACAAGAGATGCTTTCCCCATGCTAACACTCTACAAGCGTTGGTGCTTCCACTCCTTGAAGACTGTTGCCAGCTGTGGTGCCCGTCCGGGATTGACCGGAATTGGCAACTGGAAACTAACCAGAGAACCTTCACTAGTCAGGTTGCGGGATTGGCAGTACTTAATTATTGGGAGAGATTCCATCAGCTGAATCTGTACTAGCGGGAGAGACGCCGAGAGCGTTATATAATAATATATTTTTGGAAAATCGTTCGTGGACTGGCACCTAATATAGATGGGCCAGACTGCATTTCCACTTATACTTGTGAGATGAGAGGCCGGTTCTGTGTGGTGCCCCCAGTGAGTGATCGGGTCCTGTCGAGTTCAAACGTTGAGGGAGAATTCTCTCCTCGTTCGGGGGCCGAGACTCTTAAATTGCCTCCCAGCCAGCTTGAGAGCACACCAGTGGGAACTCTGCAGCTTCAAGGTCCAACTCGATAGCTTCCTATCGACTGTCCCGAACCAGCCACGTTTGCCTCATTACCACCAGCCAGAAACGAGTAATAGCATTGTCGACCAGGTGGAGTGTTTGAGGGCGCGGCGTGTTTGAGGATCGAGCCAGTAATCCCGGAATAGAGTTCTGTTTCTGCCCCTGATGGACTTTGTTTTACTTCCGGAGGGGTGCCACTGCTCCGTGCCTGTGCAGAGCAGGGGCCGGCCAAAAATGTAGATCTGGGGTAAACTAGATCATTTTGTGCTGCCCTGCTGTCTCTCCTTTTGCTCTTTTGACGGCGGATAGAGAGCGTGACGATTATGCGCCTCCCCTGCCGGTGGTGAGTGGGGGGAAGCAGCGGTGACCTGTGGTGGAGCACCAGCGTGGCTCGGGACTGAACTCCCAAACAACATCCAAGAATCCGAGGTGTGTTGAGTGCGTGTGCGTTGTGTGTTGTGAGTGTGTTGTATGTGTGTTGCGTGAGTGTGTTGCGTGTGTGTGTTGTGTGTGTGTCATGTGTGTGTGTGTCGTGTATGTGTGTGTCTGTGTATCGTGTGTGTGCGTGTGTGACTGTGTCGTTTGTGTACGTGTTGTGTGTTTCGTGCACGTGTTTGGATGTTGTGTGTGTGTTGTATGTATTTATTTGTGTTTTGTGTGTGTTGTTGTGTGTGTGCGTGTGTGGGTTGTGTGTGTTAAACCGAAGTGTGTTGTCGGTGTGTTATGTAAGTGTCGAAGGGTCGGTTGGTTTGACGCGGGTTCAGTAGGTTGGGGCAGAGATTTGCCGATCCTACAATCTTGTTGAAGAGTTGAGTCAATCTCATATCAAGATGAAATTAGAGTGGGAGGGCCTTGGTTTTCTCATACAAGTGCGGAATGGGTGTAGTCTGTGTGCAGCCCGTTGCGATACGCAAGGCCGTGTTCTGTATTCTGTGTAGGGAGTTAATGTGTGTGGGTGCTAAGTCAGAGGATCAAGCGATGTTTGCAAAGGAGGTTATGGGCCTGATGAATTGTTTGTAGATAGTGGTATAAAGGCCTGAAATGTCATCCCCACGTTAAAACTTACTCAAGGATAGTTGAAGTGGAACTGTGGGGTAGAGGAGTATTGTTGAGTACGACATGAGGGTGGATGCAGCGGTGATTACTGTTATCTGGTGTTAATAATGGTAGACATGACAAGCTTGCGGACACCTTCATTCTGTTGTCCAGCAGCCAGACTTCAAGAGAGTTCAGGTACTGCTGGAGGTGTGCAGCTGCAGTCTCGTGTTTGTGGTGTTGTGTGATTATTCTGAGATCGTCCGCGTATGAGCTGATGTATGTGTTGGGTTCTGTTGGAATATGCAGGTCGTGCCTGGAGGCATTGAAAAGGAAGGAGGGAAGCACAGAGCTCTCTGGGACACCATGGGTGTCCCAAGCGATTGATGAACACTTGGTCTTTTCTGATGGTGAACTTTGTTTCCCATTCTCCGACTGAGGGTTTGACTGAAAGCATTTTTTGTCCACTCTGTTGCCACATTTCATCCCACTGGGATGTTATATGGGAGTTGATAATAGGGAACCAGTCCCGGTAATGCATTACGAAAAATTGTTCTTGGTAAGTAGATGCCAGTTCAGCAAGCGAGTCCGCAAAGGGGTTGTTGGGATGACTCAGGAGGTGGAGGTGAGGCTATGAGGTGTGGGGGTGGAGGTTATAGCGGGATGGACGTAGAACTAGGAGCCTGGGGTGAGAAAGGTTACGCATCGGATCGAAGAGCCGTCGGACGTACAGGAAAAGGGCCACCCAGAAGTGTGGGAAGGAAAGATGTTGATGCGAGTGGGACAGTGTTATTGTTGATATCGGTTGATGTCAAGGGATGGGTGGCAGTTAATGCAATGCCACCGATATGGTACGATTCTGCTGTTATGAAAACAAGAGCCTTGTTTTGTGTAGTGTGTCCAAGTTCCACATATGCACTGGATCGCGCTAACGCAGCGCACGTAAGGACGCCCGCAGCTGGGACATGGCTACGTGTTGGGACCAGGGTTGGATTCAATGTCACCGGCTCGGAGAAGGAGGAGATGAAGGAACGACGGTGTTTGTTCACTTCTCCCGCGGAAAAAAGGTGTGCTGTGTTGTGGTTCTGGTATTGCATCTGTGGGGCAGGAGCCCGGGCATCGTACGCCGAGGCCATCGACAGCTACGCGAAAAGAGTGGGTCGAGCGCAGACGACGTTGACTTTGTCCAAGTTGTCCGACGTCCCAACGCCCCCGCCCCACAGATGCAATACCAGATACCAGAACCACAACACAGCACACCTTTTTTTCCGCGGGAGAAGTGAACAAACACCGTCGTTCCTTCATCTCCTCCTTCTCCGAGCCGGTGACATTGAATCCAACCCTGGATTCATTGAATCCAACCCTCCGAGCCGGTGACGATCTTGATGGCCCTCTTCGACGGCCCTCGAGATCGTCATCGGATGTCTTTTCGTTTTTCCCTCCTGTAATCGTGGATAGCCTCCCTCGCGGAGTCCACCTGGACAACGATGGGTTCACTGTTAGAGCCAATTGCCTCCATTACGGGGACAGACATTACGCTGGGTGAGATGGTGTTGCTGCTAGGGGGAGGGGGGTAGGGGAGATGATCATGGATTCCAGTAGGCTCGCACGCCCCAGTGTGCGAGGAAACAAAACAACGCGTTTAAAGTTAGAAAAATTTGAAAATTTTAGCAATGTCAGACGCACGCCGGTGCGCATAAGAAAAACGCTCAGACGAAACGGACCCCCGCTTCAATCACCCAAAACTTTAAGAGCAACATGCACGCACGCTAGTGCGTACAGGTAGCATCGTCGAGACTAGTACAAGGTTTACGCTACACGGACAAAGTCAGCTCCGACAGAAACGCAACACGACCTAGTAGGTCGATTGTAGTACACTTCATTTATTCAGGTAAGACTCAGACGAAACGAATCCTCGCTCCAATCATTCAGAGCTTCAGGAGTAATATGTATGCACGCTAGTGCGCACAGGTATCATCGTTGAGACTGGTACAAGGTTTACGGTTACACGGACAAAGTCAGCTCCGACAGCAACGCTGTCGGAGCTAACTTTTAGTAGAGGTACAATTTAGTTATTCAGGTAAGATAGAGACTCAGACGAAACGAATCCTCGCCTCCAACCACTCAGAACTCCAAGAGTATCATGCACGCGCGTCAGTGCGCACAGATAGTATCGTCGAAATTGGTACAAGATCCATGGCTTCACGGATTAGATCAACTCCAACCACAACGCGTCACAGGGTTTATAGCTACGCAGTCCAGGTCAACCCCAGAAACTACATATGGTCCGTGCACGCGCGAGGTAGCACAGACTGAAAAAACACCCATTCACAAAATCGCAAGCAGAAACTCCCGCGCTAATTCACTAGCATTATATATTATGCATGACAAAATTGTGGATCGTGAAGAACTAAGTAAGGGCAGGTTCATCACGGGCAGAAAAACTGCTCGGATTATTGATTTCGCACTTCGCTGTTCGAAGGGATAGGGTGGGGGGGGGGGCAGAGGTTCCTTGGGTCCCAATAGAGCCCGACGAATCCCTGAGGGTAACCCAAGTCCCCCGGGTCTTCCCGAGCTCCCCGGGTCCCTCGAGACCCCTCATCTCAGCTCATCTCGGCTTGTCTCGAATCATCTCGGCTAGTCGCGACCAACTCGACTCGCCCCAACATGTTTCGACTGATCTCGACCAGCCTCGACGCGGCTCTCCCTCTCTGCGCTAGTGATCATGTGAACTGTAATAACAAAAATTTTCACTCAAGCATTTTAGGGTGGGAGTGGGGTGGCAGAGGTGTCTCGGGTCCTATAAGAGCTCGACGAATGCCAGAGGGTAACCCAAATCACCCGAGTCCCCCGAGCTCCACGGGTCCCCTCGTCTCAGCTCCTCTCGGCTTGTCTCGGATCATTTCGGCCAGTCTCGGCTCGTCGCGACCATCACGAATCGCTTCAACATGTTTCGACTGATCTCGACGCACCTCGAGCAGCCTCGACGCGACCCTTGCCCTCTGCGCCAGTAATCCACGGACTGTAATAATCAATTGTTCTACTCAAGCATTTCCGTTGTATACATTTTTCTGTGTATGAGTTTTACAGCGTGGGGAGAGGGAATCAGGGCTCCCAGGGTTCAGAGGGGCCTCAAGTGGGTCCCAAAGTATTTCAAGGGGTCCCAAAGGGTTTCAAGGGTGTATAAAGGGCCCCGGGAGGGTCCAAATGGGTCCCCCAAATCATCCTGGCCTTCCAAGTACCCCGGGTTTCTGAAACCCCCGGGTCCCCCAAGTCCCACGAGTGCCTCCCATTTCCGGGTCACCTAGTCTCAACCAGCCTCGGTTCGTCTCGACTAGTCGCCTCGCCAGTCGACTCGTCTCCACTCGCTTCACCCTTCCTCGACTCGCCTCGTCCCCTCCACGCACAGTGCCATTCAAGACTTTCACTCTCTATGATCAACATCAACATTATTTCACCATTTAGCCATCGAAACGCCTAGCTGTGCTCGGACATTTATAAGGCGCCCGGGAGAGCGCAAATTCTCCAACCGTAGGCTGGACTATACTCACTAACACACCGCATATTCCACCTAGAGCCCCTGCGGCCGTCTAACGTTACATAATTATATAACTAATCCAAAATTGGATCACCTAGAAAAAAGAGCACAGATAAATAATAGAGCCCACGAAATATGATATACTTAAATACTAAACTAAAGTCTTAGTGATTTATAAAATGAATAATCATCCATCCACCCCAAGATTTGTTTTGAATAGCAGTAATTCCTTTTTGATCTCTATGTTTTTGTTTATAAGCCTCATGGAGATAAGCAGTGGTAGCTCTCTGAGGTTAAAAGGTTTTGAATTCATTTATTTCTCGTGTTCGATAGCTCATTTCCTACAGCGTTGAGGTAAATTTAGCTTGCAGCGGTTGATGTCGTGGCCGTGCTCGAGGCATTCATTGTCCATCGCTGGTAATATCGCAGCTGGGTAAGTATTCGTTGTTCGTTGCTCATCGGAAATTACAATGAATTCAGGCTTGAGTTTCATAAAATGTACAAGCAATAGCCCGGTGTTTGGGGATTGGGGGGTGGTGGTAACCTAAATGTACATAAAGGTGGAGGGGGGGGGCGTGACCGTTAACTTTGAGAGGAGAGATGGAGGAAGTAAACTGTGCACGTTTAGTGCAGCTAAAACTTATATACCCAAAGAGAGAATTACAATTAGGCGGTTAGCGAGGACGTCACGGGAAGGCGAGTAGATATCCCTGATGAGCGTACTTGAGACGTCCCTGACGTGTGTACTAACTTGGGATACCCGTGAGGTGTATACTTAGGATACCCCTGAGGTGCGTTCTTAGGATACCTCTGAGGTACGTGCTTAGGATGCCCATGAGGTATGTACTTAGGATACCCCTGAGATGCTTACTTAGGATACCCCTGAGATGCTTACTTAGGATACCCCTAAGATGATTACATAGGATACCCCTGAGATGCATACTTAGGATACCTCTGAAGTGCATACTAAGGATACACCTGAGAAGCGTACTTATGATACCCAAGGAGCAGACTTAGGATACAGGTGAGGTGCATCTACTTAGGCTTCTCCTGATGCATGTATTTAGGATACTACAAAGGTACGTACATAGGATACCCCTGGGGCGAATACGTAAGATACCCCTGAGGTGGCCGCCCATGAGGGAGCCTACACGAGTCAGGCGGGCCAACTCCATCAAGATGCCTTGCCTGCGGTGGCGGCGTCTGGGTCCGGCCCCAGCGAAAGTACCTCAACCCACCCTGTTTCATGTCCTCGCCGGTGGGGACGGCGTCGCGTGCGACTTCTTAGCGTTGTTGACGTGGACGCAGCCTGTGCGCACTGCCCGGGCCTCAGGCCCACCGACACTTGTAAGACACCAGAGCCACAACATATACACTTTTTTTTATGAACGAGTGAACAAACACCATTTCACTCCTAAAGAACATCCCTCTCCCACGCTAAAATTAACAATATTCTGGTGTCCACGTCTACAAATATACCACATGTTCTGGTGTCCACGTTTACAACTATACCACAGGGGTGGCAGTTTGTTGACTGCCACACAACTCACGAAGTCAATTCTGATAGCAGCAATAGCGCTCTACCCCGCCACTAAGCCGGTCACCCGTTTCTCTCCTCCCAACTCCCCCTGTCTCAACACGCGCGTGTCGGTGGGTATCGGGGATTTCAGGCGGTGCGCTGGCGTGGTTTCCACCGCCGCAGGTGGAAACCGGGGCTAAGCAACAACAACAACAACCCCTGAGGTGCAGACTTAGGGTATTTGGTGTCCGCAGTGGCGGTTCTGCTGTCCGCGGTGGCGGCTCTGGTGTCCGCGGGGGCTGTTTTGTTGTCCGCGGGGCGGTTCAGGTGTCCGTGGTGGCGATTCTGGTGGTCGCGGAGACGGTTCTGGTGGTCGCGGTGACGGTTCTGGTGGTCGCGGTGACGGTTCTGGTGGTCGCGGTGACGGTTCTGGTGGTCGTGGTTGCGATTCTGGTGCCCGCGGTGGTGATTCTGCTAGGCGCGATGGTGCTGGCGTCCACATTGGGGGGAGGGGGGGGACTGTTGTTTGCCATGGCGGTGGTACGAGTGGCCTCGGTGGTGGTGGGTGGTGATGGTGGGGGCGTTGGAATCGTCAACTGCTGAGGGTCTCTGCAGTCGTCCGTCTCCTAGTTTTTACTGCAGAGGGTTGGACAGAGAAATGTCAAAAGTCTTATGAACAATGTAGATTTTATATCTGAAAATAGTCTGGAGGTATTTGTGGTTTGGCCTGCAAGCTCGGTTCACTTTTCATTTGTTGAGGTTTATGGGTGTTCTGTTGTGAGGGAAGATTCACATAGCGGAGATAGAAAACATGGTGTTTGTATGTATTTGGGGAAACCCACTCAATTTTGAGGTTATTCTAGACCTACCAAATGTAGCAGCAGTTCTTCTGGTTCAACTTGATGTGTGGTTTTTAACTGTTCACAGACCTCCATCATATGATCAGGAAAATCTTGATCTGATAAATTTGATTAGCGACTTCTGTGTGGGTCGGGAGGTTGTCGTGTTGGGAGATTTAATATCAACTTGATTGGACAATTGTTCTTGTATTGTTTTGCAGCTCGTGGTTTGCATCAGAGGGTGAGAGAGTCATCTTTTCTTTTGTCCGGCAACATTCTGGATTGATTATCGACTAGGGAACCAAATTGTATTGGGGTGTTGAGGTTTCAGCCCATTATCCAATTTGTTCTTACTCGCCTGTCATTTGTGAATATTTTTTTGCAAATGTATGGGAGCCTGATGGTGTAAGACACCAAACCTGGAGGTATTCTAGGCACAGGGGTAACTACGGCGCTATCTCCGAAGCATTGTCAAGGATTGATTGAGGCATATAATGTGTTTCTCACTATACTGAGGAGACTGATGGAATCATATGTTCCTCGTGCTGGAGAGGCTTGGGTGCCATGGTCTGTCGGGCCTCCTCAAGGGCTAATGGTGAGAAGAGCAAATGCGCGGAATGAGTACAAAATTTCATGAAAGAGGTTTTGGTAGGAATGACCAAAATACTTTGGAGTCACTAGCTATCTTTCATTATCTCAACTGAGTTTCGAAATCATGTTTTATTTAGCCAATCTCAGTACGAGGAACACCTTTTGCAGCGGTATAGTGACTCCTCAAAGCTGTTCCATGCTCACATACGAAGGAAGAAGAAGGGTCATCTTGGTGTTGGACCACTTTGTGATGTAGGTGGACAGCTGGTTTACGATCCCCTGGAGATGGCTGAGCTTGTGTCGTCTGCCTTCTCTGGCGTAAACAGAGTGGATGTTCCTCTAACTTAATCCTGCTCCTTTCGAGTTGTTTGGTGGTGAAATGGGCGAGTTTGCCATAAGGTCTTGTTATGTCCTTGACGTTCTGTCGGGGTTGAATGTTTGTTGGGCAATATGCATGGATGGGCTTCAGCCTAAGCTGTTGAGGAAGTGTGCTGTGCAACTGACACAACCTCTCTTTAAGATCTTTAACCTTTCTCTGCAGAGTGGAATGCTCCCGGATACATGAAAGAGTTCATTGGTTATTCAAATATTTTTAAACAAATCTAGATATGATCCCTTTAACTATCGTCCAGTTAGCCTTACCTCTGTTTGTTGCAAGTCAAAGGAGAGAATTGTTGCTGCTAAGCTGGTGGACTATTTTGAGTTTTACTAGCTCTTTTCTTTCAGACAGTTTGTAGTTCGGAAGGCTAGATCAAGAGCAAGATTCTATCGGGGGCGCTATTATCTTGTTAACGTATCCACCGCGTGTCGTAGAAGGCGACTAAAATCCCCATAGCCGGGAGTAGATTCGTGCTACTGTAGCATCTGCGTGTCGTAAAAGGCGACTATAAGGGGCGGGCAAAGGGGCTGGGAATCCCTCTCTCTGTAAAACCCTTCCTCAAAGACGGCAAGCCGAGCGGGGGGAGGAAAGTCTCACGCCCCTCCGAACCCTATTGTTAGGGTCGCTGAATGTGCGTGGCTGTAGTACGAATGATGTAAAGAGGAGGGAGATTGGTGAAATGTTTGTGAGGGGGAAGTTTGATGAGTAGGCGCTGAGTAAGACGAAATTGAAAGGTAAGGGAGACTGTGAGTTTGGTGTGGTAAGTGGAAGAAAGTCTGGTGTAGAGGAAGGTTAGGCACGAGAAGGTGTGGTTTTGATATTGAGTGATCGGTTGACTAGTAGAGTTACCGAATGGAAGGAGGTGTCCTCAAGGTTGATGTGGGTGAAAGTTAAGTTAGGCGTAGAAAGATGGGTATTTGTGAGTGCATATGGTCCAGGTAGCGAAAAGAGTGAGGAGGGGAGGGAGCAATTCTGGACGGACCTGAGTGAGTGTATCGAGAGTTTTGGAGGTCAATTCAATGTAGTTATACTGGGCGACATTGATGCGAGAGTTGGAGATGTAGTGGTGGAAAATGTGATAGGAAGGTATGACGTTCCCGGTAGAAATGTCAGTGGAGAAAACCTGATAGGTCTGTGTATAGAGCGGGAGTTGGTGGTCGGGCACAGTTTGTTCAAGAAGCGAGATATCCACAAGTACACACGTGCAAGGATAGCCCGTGGTGCAGTGGTAGAGAGAGCGCTGAAGGATTTTGTGTTAATCTTGTGGAGAGGCTGCTGGATGTGCGGGTGGAGGAGTGTCTGACCATCTGCTGGTGGAAGATAGATTAGGAGTGGAGCAGAGTTAGAAGGGCAACAGAAGAGTGAAAGGAGGAAGAGAGGTAGTGAAAGTGAGTCAACTGAATGTGAGAAGCAGAGCAGAGGAGTTCTAACAGGCGTTGAGAGAAGAATAGGATAACGTGAGAGGACAGGACCTGAGGGATGTGGAGGAAGAATGGGAGACGTTAAGAGATGCGTTGCCGAGATGTGCGAAGAAAGTGTGTGGTGCGCGCTGTGTGGGCGGGGGCAGAAGAAAAGGTTGCGAATGATGGAACGAGGAGGTTAAACTGGCGGTGGCACGGAAAAGAGGAGCCTTTGAGGAGTGGTTGCAGGTGAGGTCGGTGGTGGCATATGAAGACTATAAAGAGAGGAGGAACGAGGTAAAGCAGGTGGTGAGGAGAGCCAAAATAGACGCTGATGTCAGGTGGGGCAGACGGTTGTGCCAGAATTTTTAGGAGAACAATAAGATGTTCTGAAAAGAGGTGAAGAGACTGAGAAAGGAAGAGACTGAGAAAGGAAGAGACTGGAAATGAAGAAGTGGTGAAAGATGAAAACCGCCAGTTGTTGTTGTTGTTGCATTGTGGTGATGTACGGGAGAGGTGGGCCGAGTATTTTGATGAGTTGTTGAATGTCAAGGATGACAGAGAGGCTGACATTGTAGCTGAGGGTGGTGGTGCTCAGATGCCAGTTTTGGGAGAGAGACTTGTGGCGGACATTACCAGTGAAGAGGTGCAGGAGGCGGTGGACATGATGTAAGCAAGAGAAGCCCCTGGTTTGGATTGCGTTGCGACCGAGTGCCTGAAAAAGGGTGGAGTAACGATAGTCGAATGGTTAGTGAGGTTACTATACTTGTGTATTGTGGCAGGTGTGGTACCAGTTGAATGGCGCAGTGCCTGTACTGTTCCGCTGTATAAGGGCAAAGGAGATATAAATTAATGCTGCAGCTCGAGAGGTATCAGTCTGTCAAGTGTGGTTGGCAAGTTGTACGGGAAGAGTGCTGATCAAAAGGATTAGAGACCGTACGGACAGCGTAATTGGAGAGGCGCAGTGTGGTGTTGCGTTTGTAAGGAGTGGGGGGACATTTGCTGAAAGCGATGCAGAGTTTCTATGTTTGCAGCCGAGCATGTGTCAGAGTGGGAAGAGAGGCGAGTGATTGGTTCTCAGTGAAAGTAAGACTGAGACAAGGCTGCGTGATGTCTCCCTGGCTGTCCAATATCTATATGGATGGAGTTGTCAGGGAGATAAACGCAAGTGTGCTGGGTCGTGGCTTGGAGCTGTTGGAAGCGAATGGGCGGAGCTGGCAGCTGAGCCAGTTGCTATTTGCGGATGATACGGCCCTGGTTGCGGATTCAGAGGAGAAGCTATGTAGGCTAGTGTCTGAGTTTGGTAGTGTGTAAGAGGAGGAAGCTTCGCGTGAACGAGGGTAAAAGTAAAGTAATGAGATGCTCGAGGACTGTCGATGCGAGCAAAATCAGTGTTCTCCTAAATGGAGAGTTGTTGGAAGAAGTTCAGTGTTTTAAGTCTCTGGGCTCTCATGTGGAGAAGACTGAATTAGTGGAAGCTGAGGTGGAAGCGCGAGTGAAGGAGGGGTGTAGTGTTGGGTGCACTGAAGAGCGTAACGAGCTGCAGGACGTTGATGATGGAAGCAAAGAGCGGGCTGTATGAGGGTGTCGTTGTGCCAACAGGGCTGTACGGAGCTCAGACTTGGGGGGTGAGGGCAGAGGAGGGGGCGTATTATCCCAAATCCTTGAACCTCATTGGCATACAAATAAATTTAGGCCGTTAACTAATTTATAGGCTCCTCCCCTACGTTCAATACAACATAAGGTTACCCTGGGCTATTAGAGTGAAACACAGCCCCTCTTCGTTATAGGATCCCGGCCACACATGCTGACTCGTTGATTTTAACAGGATGACCCAAATGACATTACTCTTGTCAACGTTTCCTGGTCATGTAATGCAATATGGGGACCAACTGCAGTTTGCTAAACGAAACACTTTTGAGGGTGATAGGAAATACGCAAAGTAAGGGGTTTCCCACCGTGTAACTTAATCTAGGGTTGACAGTCCTGCACTATTTCCCGCGCAGTGCGAAGGACTCCAGCTTTACGAAAATGTCTGGACAGACATTGTGACAAACATATATATACATAAATATATCTGCTAGCTGAGTTGGATCATAACATCCTTTCCTTTGGCAAGGTACTTCTCACAGACCTGTCTCACTGCAAAAATCAGATCGGCACACCCTCTACCGCTCCTAAAGCCACACTGTTCCGCTCTAATTGCGCAGTCCGTACAGTCTCTAATCCGTTTGATCAGCACTCTCCCGTACGACTTACCAACCACACATAACAGACTGATACCTCTCGAGTTGCAGCATTCATTTCCATCTCCTTAACCCTTATATAGCGGAACAATGCAGGCACTGCGCCACTCAATCGGTACCACGTCTGCCACAAAACACAAGTTCAGTAACCTCACCAACCATTCGACAATCATCACTCCATCCTTCTTCAGGCACTCGGTCGCAACGCCATCCAACCAGGGGCTTTCCCTGCTTTCATCACCTACACCGCCTCCTGCACCTCTTCCCTGGTAACAAACAAATATGGAAGTTTCAAAAAGCCAATAAAATTTCCATGCATTTTCGTTTTGACATTTATATTAGGAAGCAGCTTCCAAAAGAAGGATGCAGGAGTAAAAAATTTTTTTTTAAATAATCGCCGTAAATTTGTAATCGTTGACGAATTATCTTCCACCAACTGAATAAATTTGGGAACTCCAAAAGAAACAACTCGAGAAATGCTACTTTTTCAAACAGCCAAGGAATAGCAACCACTGCAACGCTTGCCTCGCAAAACCCACAAGCAGCTCTCACCTGGTCTTTGTACGGTAAAATGTCTTTCAGTGGGAGACCGGCGAGTAGCTCCAGACACTGCAAGCTCTGCTCCCTGACTGTGATGGGTTGAGGCAGCCCGCCGTCGCCAGTACTGACAAAAGGGCTCCCCAACGAGCAGATGCCACCATTAGACATAGTACACGTTCCTTCGGACACCTCAGCACTCTTAGTTAATTGCAATTGTTCCCGAGCAACTTCATCACTAAGCTTTGAAAGATACTGCACAGTTTCTGAAATTGTCAACTTGTCACTGATGTTTTCATCAAGCTCCATTTCATTCTCCATAGCTGTCTCCCTCCTGCTTGCTGTTCCCTTCATCCGTCTCATGGCCATCTGATACATGCAGCCCTGCATAACCTGCCCTTCACGAGGACGTCTGCTAGCGGCTGCTAAAGCCAGAAGAGCCGGCACCAGTGCTCCGGTGTGGGGCGCCAGCTCGAACGGAGGCGGCCGGTGTGCTGCCAACAACCGGTGTAGCGTGGATACGGATCCTTCCACCACGGCGGTTTCTCCAGTGCACCGCACACCCTCCACCACCACCGCTACTAGCTGTGGCAGAGGAACACAGCGGAACATGAAGCCGTGACCACGTGGACAGTTTGAGACACGTTATGTAATTCTGCATCTCAGGTTAACAAACATCGTGGAAGAAATAGGTAAAGTGAGCAATACATAGTTGCTTCAAGAGTTACGTTACGTGAAACAATATTAGTCAAGATCGATCGTGGTTGTGGCCCTGATCACTTCAACCCAAAACTGTACGCGAGACCGTCTTAGGTAAGATAGTTTGCTGTAGTAACCCTGATCAATTCAACTCAAGTCTTTACGTGAAACAATCTTAGGTATGATTGATTGCGATAGAGATCCTGATAACATAAATCCCAGACTGCACGTGAGACTTCTTAGGTAAAATCGATAGTGGTGGTGACCTTGATCGCTTCAATCTGATGAACACAGTAAGTCTTCAGTGTTATTTAGTTTGTTGTCCAACAGCACATGTAGTTGTCCCAACTGTGCTCTACGGAGCTGGGACTTGGGGCGTGAAAGCAGAAGAGAGAAAAACGTTGAATGTCTTCGAGATGAAATGTTTTAGGAGCATGACTGGTGTGACGCTGAAAAACAGGATCAATAATTACGTGGTGCGAGTTAGAACGGGAATGGTGAAAAAGTAGAGGACAAAGTTGATTCGCGTGTTCCGAGATGGTTCGGATGGATGAAGGGAGATTGGTAAATAGGGTGTTGAAGGTAGGGGCAAGTGGACGTGGGCCTAGAAAGAGACCGAAGTTTGGGTAGATGGATGTTGTGAAGCAGGCGTTAGGAAGAAGAGCCTTGAGTGAGGAGGTAGGGAGAGAGCGTGCAATGAATAGGATGATTTTTGACGCTGCCCTGATGTGCTTTCCCGCTATCGGCATCTGCATGAGAGACGGGATGGTCATGTGCCGGGGGGACCCCGGTCAACAAGACGAGGCAGGAGTAAACCAGTCACAACAATGTCAGGCCCTGCTGCCGACAATCCCTCAGACCGCACTCATAACCCGGAGGGCAAATTGCTAGGTCTCCCGGCCGGACTCGCTCTCTGTGTGAGAGAAGTGTGAGGTGCGCCTTGCCGTCAGCCACCTTTTTTTTTTGTGGATTCGGCCTAGTGCCTGTATCTGTATCTAACAGCACGATTCGTGGTCTCTATACACTTACCTTGTGCATGTGCTGCTGCAGGAGACTGTGTGGCAGGTCGGCCAGCAGGGCAGCGAGAGCCAGCAGCGAGCAGTGTCGGGCGGAGCCGCTGGACTGTTCAAACAGGCTCACCAGCCCGACCACCACACTCTCAAACATACGTTGTTTATAGAGCAGCCTGCGAAGGGATTGCCAGGGTTGTACAGGCACAATTCCTCTATCGTACACGAACTAGCAATTTACAACGCTTCATGGCTAATTTACTATTCTAAATATTGTACTTTACTACGATAGAGATCGCTAACACATAATTAAATTATATAGCAAGAACTTGAAAGCTAAGATATAAAAACATTTATGTCAATTGCTTGCTAAGGAAAGTAAACCGGCAGATTCCAAACGGCTTCCAACCTGACTTTGGCGAATGTTTTGGAAGAGAGTACGCCAGGATGGTCGGTGAGCAGCAGCGTGTAGCAGCGGGCAGCAGAGACACCCAGCGCGGGGTGGGAAAGAAGCGACTGCAGCTACAACAGAACATTGAAGGAAACGATCTCACTTCAGTCATTGGCAAATTGCTAGAAAGTTTGATTTCAGATCAAATTACCGCTTGTTTAGAAACAAAAGAGGTGATGGATGACTCTCGGCATGGGTTTAGACACAATCGTTACTGTCTTACAAACCTGCTTTTTCGGGAATCAGACTTCAACAACATTGTTGATAGGTTAGAAAAGTGGTAAATGAAATTCAACATTGACAATTGTAAATTTATGCACAAATCGCAAGCATGAAAATTCAATGTCCACAAAGAAACTGAATCCTGTCACTGAAGTTTGAGATCTAGGCGTCATAATTAGTAACGATTAAAAAAGAAGCAAGAAATGTAACGATGCCGCAAAGAAAGGCAATAAAATGCTAGGTATGATGTCCCGCATCATCTCGTACGAGAGCAGACACAATATTCTCAAATTAGACAGGGGATTTGTTAGACTGCATCTTGAGTGTTCAGTCTAATTCTGGCCCACATATCTTAGAAAATACATCATCAAATTAGAACGGTTGACGGTAGAGCTACCCTACTTATGCCATCCCTTCGCAATAAATCGTACTAAAATCAACCTTTATTCGCTAGAGAAGCGTCGTGTCAAAGGTAACATGATAAAAGTGTGAAAGATCATGAAGGGTAAGGAAAACGTAGCCCGATTGAGCCTTTCTACTCTAGATCCTAACAGAGGGGCCAGGAATAATGGACACAAAATTATTGGTGATCGTTTCTCACTAGAAATCACGCGCAATTTCTTCGTGTATAAAGTTGTCGAGGAATGGAACACACTTCCAGCGGAAATTGTAAACGGAGATACAATAAAAATAATCAAGTTACAATGTTGATAGAAACATGCTTTCGAACATCAGCAAGTTTGCAGACGATAGTAAGACAGGAGGAAAAGTGCAAACCAAAATCAAGTGTCAGCAAATTCAACTAAGCCTTGAACAAAATTGTTGATTGGTCAGTGGTCAGAGAAGAGGCAAATGATACATACAGATGCAGATACTAGGCCGAATCCCTCAGAAAGGGGGGGTTGACCGACGGCAAGGGGCACCTCACACCCTGATACGCGCAATCACACAACTTGGCCTTTATGAGCTAAAAGTTCCGGCCACGAGTGCGATCCGTTTTTAGCAGCAGGGCCCGACAGTTTTCACTGGTTTGCCCCCGCCTCGTCATAATGGCTGGGACCCCCACACCCACGACCATCCCGACAGCGGGATGCCAAGCGCGGGAGAGCATATCAGTGCAGCGTCAAAAATCAACCTTTCACAACCTTTCTCCACTCACGCCTGTTCATTGCACGCTCTCTCGTCACTTCCACATTCAAGTCTCTCCTTCCCAACGCCTGCTTCACCCCATCCATCAACCCAAACTTCGGTCTACCTCTAAGCCTGCGACCACTCGCCTCCGTCTTCATCACCCTTTTTACCCATCTCCATTCATCCATCCTCACCATGTGCCCGAACCATCTCAAAACACGCGAACCCACTCTGTCCTCCAACTTTATTCACCATCCCTGTTTTGGTTCGAACCACGTCGTTAGTGATCCCGTCTTTCAGCGTTACTCCTCAAACATTTCATCTCGAAAACATTCAACCTTCTTCTCTCCTATGCTGTCACCCCCCAAGTCTCAGCTCCGTAGAGCACAGTTGGGACAACAACACCCTGATGCAACCCTCTCTTTGCTCCCATCCCTTACGTCCTTCAGTTCATTAAACTCTTCAGTGCATCCAACACTTTACACCCTTTTTTCACTCGCGCCTTCACTTCAGTTTCCACTAGTTCAGTCACCTCCACATGGGAGCCAAGATACTTATAACACCAAAATTCCTCCAACAGCTCTCCATTTAGGAGGACACTAATTTTGCTCGCATCTACAGTCCTCTCTTACCCACGTTCGCTCGAAGCTTCCTCCTCTCACACACTCGACCAAACTCAGACACTAGCCTACCTAGCTTCTCCTCTGAATCCGCCACCAGCACCATATCATACGCACATATCAACTGGCTCAACTGCCAACTCCGCCCATCCGCTTCCAACAGCTCCAAGCTACGTCACAGCACACTTGCGGTCACCTCTCTGACCAGTCCATCCATATAGAGATTGAACAGTCATGAAGACATCACGCAGCTTTGTCTCAGTCCCACTTTCACTGTGAACCAGTCACTCACCTCGCTCCCCACTCTGACACATACTCGGCTGCCAACATAGAAACACTGCAAAGCTTTCAACGAATTTTCGCCCACTCTATACAAACCCAACACCCTCCACAGCGCTTCCCTGTCAATTCTGTCGTATGCCTTCTCCAGATCCATGAAAGCCCAGAACACGTCCTTTCCCTTTGCAGGGTACTTCTCACAGACCTGTCTCACTGCAAAAATCTGATCG
>SDVV010004108.1:0-20546 GCA_016164225.1 Gammarus roeselii
AGGAGCGTACACAAGTACTTTGAGTTCGGACCAGTCTTCAGCAGAGGAGCGTACACAAGTACTTTGAGTTCGGACCAGTCTTCAGCAGAGGAGCGTACACAAGTACTTTGAGTTCGGACCAGTCTTCAGCAGAGGAGCGTACACAAGTACTTTGAGTTCGGACAAGTCTTCAGTTTTATACTTTATCGGCTAAGTACCTCGTTAGGGATTTCATTAACTCCACTGTCAGACCTCTAAAGGGTAAATTCATACAGCTGACTGTATACACCAGTCTGCGACATACAGCTGACTGTATAAACCAGTCTGCGTCATACAGCTGACTGTATACACCAGTCTGCGTCATACAGCTGACTGTATACACCAGTCAGCGACATGCATACAGCTGACTGTATACACCAGTCTGCGTCATACAGCTGACTGTATACACCAGTCGGCGTCATAGAGCTGACTGTATACACCAGTTTGCGGCATACAGCTGTCTGTATACACCAGTCTGCGGCCTACAGCAGACTTTATATACCAGTCTGCGGCTTACAGCTGACTGTATACACCAGTCTGCGGCATACAACTGACGGTATGCACTATTCTGCGGCATACAGCTGACTGTATATACAAGTTTGCGTTGTACAGCTGACTGTATACACCATTTTGCGGCGTACAGCCGACTGTATACTCCAATCTGCGGCATACAGCTGACCGTATACACCAGTCTGCGGCATACAGATCACTGTATGCACTAGAAAGCGGCATACAGCTGACTGTATACACATGTCTGCGGGATACAGCTACCTGTATGCACTAGCAAGCGGCATGCAGCTGACTGTATACACCAGTCTGCGGCATACAACTGACTGTATGCACTAGTAAGCGGCATGCAGCTGACAGTATTTACCAGTCTGCGGCATACAGCTGACTGTGTACACCAGTCTGCGGCATACAGCTGACTGTGTACACCAGTCTGCGGCATACAGATGACTGTATGCACTAGTTAGCGGCAAACAGCTGACCGTATACACCAGTCTCCGTCAGACAGCTGACTGTATACACCAGTCTGCGGCAAACAGCTGACTATATACACAAGTCTGCGGCATAGAGCTGACTGTATGCACTAGAAAACGGCATACAGCTGACTGTATACACCAGTCTGCGGCATACAGCTGACTGTGTACAGTCTGCGGCATACAGCTGACTGTATACACCAGACTACGGCAAACAGCTGACTGTATACACCAGTCTGCGGCATACAACTGCCTGTATACATCAGTCTGCGGCATACAGCTGACTGTATACACCAGTCTGCGGCATACAGCTGACTATACACACAAGTCTGCGGCATACAACTGACTGTATGCACTAGAAAACGGCATACAGCTGACTGTATACACCAGTCTGCGGCATACAGCTGACTATATACACCAGTCTGCGGCATACAGCTGACTGTATGCACTAGAAAGCGGCATACAACTGACTGTATACACCAGTCTGCGGCATACAGCTGCCTGTATGCACTAGCAAGCGGCATGCAGCTGACTGTATACACCAGTCTGCGACATACATCTGACTGTATGCACTTGTAAGTGGCATACAGCTGACTGTATGCACTAGTTCGCGGCATACAACTGACTGTAGGCACCAGTCTGCGGCATACAGCTGACTGTATACACCAGTCTGCGGCATACAACTGACTGTATACACCAGTCTGCGGCATACAGCTGACTGTATACACTATTCTGCGACATACAGCTGACTGTAAACACCAGTCTGCGGCCTACAGCTGACTGTTTACACCAGTCTGCGGCATACAGCTGGCTGTATACACCAGTCTGCGGCATACAACTGACTGTATATACCAGTCTGCGTAATACAGTTGAATGTATACATGAGTCTGCGTCATACAGCTGACGGTATACACCAGTCTGCGTCATACAGCTGACTGTATATACCAGTCTGCGACATACAGCTGACTGTATACACCAGTCTTCGGAATGCAGCTGACTGTATACAGTCTGCGGCATACAGCTGACTGTATACACCAGTCTTCGGAATGCAGCTGACTGTATACAGTCTGCGGCATACAGCTGACTGTATACACCAGTTTGCGGCATACAGCTGACTATAATATACACAAGTCTGCGGCATACATACAGCGGACTGTATGCACTAGGAAGCGGCATACAGCTGACTGTATACACCAGTCTGCGGCATACAGCTGACTATATACACCAGTCTGCGGCATGCAGCTGACTGTATGCACTAGAAAGCGGCATACAGCTGACTGTATACACCAGTCTGCGGCATACAGTTGACGGTATGCACTAGTCTGCGGCACACAGCTGACTGTATACACCAGTCTGCAGCATACAGCTGACTGTATACACCAGTCTGCGGCATACAGCTGACTGTATATACTAATCTGCGGCATACAGTTGACTGTATACACCAGTCTGTTGCATACAGCTGACGGTATGCACTAGTCTGTGGCATACAGCTGACTTTATATACCAGTCTGCGTCATTCCGCTGACTTTATCCACGAGCCTGCGGCTTACAGCAGACTGCGTACTGCAGTCTGTGTCATACAACTGACTGTATACACAAGTCTGCGGCATACAGCTGACTGTATACACCAGCCTACGGCATACAGCTGACTGAACACCAGTCTGCGGCATACAACTGATTTTGTACACCAGTCTGCGGTATACAGCTGACGGTATGCACTATTCTGCAGCATACAGCTGACTGTATACACCAGTCTGCGGCATACAGATGAGTGTATACACCAGTCTGCAGCATACAGCTGACTGTATACAACAGTCTGCGGCAGCTGACTGTATACACCTATCTGCGGCATACAGCGGACTATATACACCAGTCTGCAGAATACAGCTGACTGTATGCACTAGAAAGCGGCATACAGCTGACTGTATACACCAGTCTGCGGCATACAGCTGACTCTGCGGCATGCAGCCGACTGTGTACACCAGTCTGCGGCATACAGCTGACTCTGCGGCATACAGCTGACTGTGTGCATTAGTAAGCGGCATACAGCTGACTGTATACACCAGTCTGCGGCGTACAGCTGACTGTATACACCAGTCTGCGGCATACAGCTGACTGTATACATCAGTCTGCGGCATACAGCTGACTGTATACACCGGTCTGCGGCATACAGCTGTCTATATACACCAGTCTGCGGCATACAGCTGACTGTATACACCAGTCTGCGGCATACAGCTGATTGTATACACCATTCTGCGGCATACAGCTGACTATATACACCAGTGTGCGGCATACAACTTACTGTATACACCAGTCTGCGGCATACAGCTGACTGTAAACACCAGACCATGAAAGTCAATTTACAATCTTCGATAACCAGATTGTTGTCGGTTCTATCTTTTAATGTCGCCTACCATCGCCATGCTAATATAACTCTTGTGCAAGCCTGTACCGATAACAGTGTTGACTGCTCCCGAAGAACATCCTTTGGATGACACTCCCAGAGGGACACACTCGAGAGCTCCTTTACTTCACAAGTTTGTGCCACCAACTGCCGGTTATTGAGTTTCCTCGACTGATATGAGCAAGCTCGTTGTTGGTTCCAGGATAGGGTGAAATGAGTTACCTCATAATAGGTCCTAAATTGGTCAGAAGAAGCAGCAGTGCAGTAGGTGTGATAGTATTAAGGGCTTCATACTCTTGTTGGGAAAGCGTCTATAGCATTTCGTTACAGCATACTTTGATGTTTCAATTTAGATATTCATCTAAATGTTGTCAGAGATTATTATTATGGTCTTAATAATTAATCATTACGCGGCTTATCACTTCCGGCTAATGTTTCGTTCTTATTAAGCCGAGGTCAACAATTGACGACATCATCTGCAGGGGTTAGAACAAGTACCCTCGGTATAACAAAGTCAATGAACCAATCAATTTAAACGTTTCCATGAGCCTGAATGCCGAGCAGGTTATACCTACAAATATATCATCTTTGCTGCCACATCGCTGTGAAAATATATTGTTAGTATTTTCTGTAGCAACTTCATCGCTCAATCACCGATTCGTCACCCCCTCCCCCCCCTCCATCCTCTAGCCCCCAAGCCCCAGTTTGTTTGATGAGATGTAAGATGAAGGGGCGTATTTAGAGCGACCACACGTGGCTATGACGGCAACTGTGTTGAGAGGACGTGTCACTAACGGAGGAGATGAGTGCGGGACGTGCAATGACGAAGGAGATTAAAGCGGGGCGTGCCACTAACGAAGGAGATAAGTGCGAGGCGTGCCACTAACGAAGGAGATAAGTACGGGACGTGCAATGACAAAGGAGATAAGTACGGGACGTGCAATGAAAAAGAAGATAAGTGCGGAACGTGCAATGACGAAGGAAATTATTCGCGGCGTACCACTGACGAAGAATATTATTGCGGGGCGTGCCACCGACGAAGGAGATAAGTGTGGGACGTGACACCGACGAAGAAGATAATTGCAGGGCGTGACAACGACGAAGGAGATTATTGCGGGGCGTGAAACCGACGAAGGAGATAAGTGCGGGACGTGCCACCGACGAAGGAGTTTAATGCGGGGCGTGCCACCGACGAAGGAGATAAGTGCGGGACGTGCCACTGACGAAGGAGATTAATGCAGGACGTGCAATGGCCCGGAGACGACGCCTCACATCTGCCGTTCGCTATCGTTTTTACGAACGGCTTTTTAACTGAGCACTTCATCGTTCAGCCACCGATGATGGTTTTAACCCGCATCATCCAACATTCCGTTGGAAAGCCCGTTGTGAGACAATGTTGCCCAACTGTAGAATACGTTGTGTTGTTGTCAACACAGTTCAGTTTTGATTCCATTATTGGTATCTTAAATTCTGCGGAAAATAGTAAATAAACCAACATTAAAATTTTTCCTCATTTTGGCGTACCTTTGTTCACCTGAACTTATACGTGTACTATTTTAGAGTGCGTAAAGCATAATTGTGACCGAAACTAAACGTCACCTACTCTGAAAATTATTTTCACTCCCGAATACTAATAGACCATGCAATTAATGGAATTATGATGGGTTGGAATAAAAACATTTACTATACATCAACATACGCATCGAAACGCTTCAGTTACACACATATTTTATTTATGTAGATACGAGATTGCAAAGAACATGTGGCGCGGCTGGTTTCAAGATTATGTAACAAAAGTAATATTAATTACCATTTTAAATAACTCACGTCACGTGAATAAAGTCTGAATTATATTTATTCAGATATTCCGTGATCTATTTATGTGTTTCAAAACACGAAATAGCATCAACATCACATAGGGTGTATACTAATATAACGCAGGTCGCATACCAACATTACGCATAGCGCATACTAACATCCCATATGGCGCACACTAATATCACGCATGGCGCATACTAACATCACACATGACGCACGCTAATATTACGCATGGTGCATACAAACATCCTATATGGCGCAAACTAATATCACGCATGGCGCATACTAACATCACACATGGCGCATGCTAACAATTAATATGACGCATGATAATATCAAGCATGACGCATACTAGCATCACGCATGGCGCATACTAACATTACACATGACGCATGCTGATATCACACATAGCGCATACTAATATAACACATGACGCATGCTAATATCAGGCATGGCGCATTACTAGCATCACGCATGGCGCATACTAAGATCACACATGACGCCTGCTAATGTCAAGCATGGCGCATACTAGCATCACGCATGGCGCATACTAACATTACACATGATGCATGCTAATATCACGCATGGCGCATACCAGCATCACACATGACGCATGTTAATATCACGCATGGTGCATACCGGCATCACGCATGACGCATACTAGCATCACACATGACGCATACTAAAATAACGCATGGTGCATACTAGCATCACACATGACGCATGGTAATATCACGCATGGCGCATACTAGCATCACACATGACGCATGCTAACATCACGCATAGCGCATACTAGCATCACACATGACGCATGCTAATATCACGCATGGCGCAGACTAGCATCACGCATGGCGCATACTAGCATCGCACATGACGCATGCTAATATCACGCATAGCGCATACTAGCATCCCACAAGACGCATGCTAATATCAAGCATGACGCATACTCGCATCACGCATGGCGCATGCTAACATTACACTTGGCGTATGCTAATATGATGCATGGCGCATATTAGCAGCACACATGGGGTATGCTAATATTATACATGACACATACTAGCATCACACATGGCGCAGGCTAATATCACGCATGGCGCATACAAGCAGCACACATGGCGCATACTAACATTACACATGGCGCATACTAGCATCCCACATGACGCATGCTGATATCACGCATGGCGCATACAAATATTACACATGACGCATGCTGATATCACGCATGGCGCATACTAACATTACACATGGCGCATGCTAATATCACGCATGGCGCATATTAACATTGCCAATGGCGCATGCTAATATCACGCATAGCGCATACAAGCATCACTTATGGCGCATGCTAATATCACGCATGACGCTTACTAGCATCACACATGGCGCATGCTAATATCACACATGGCGCATACTAGCATCACACATGGCGCATGCTAATATCACGCATGGCGCATACCAGCATCACATATGCCGCATACTAACACTACTAATGGCGCATACTAATATCACGCATGGCGCATACTAGCATCACACATGGCGCATGCTAATATCACACATGGCACATACTAGCAACACACATGGCGCATGCTAATATCACGCATGGCACATACTAGCATCACATATGGCGCATGCTAATATCACGCATGGCGCATACTAGCATCACGCATGGCGCATACTAATATCACGCTTGGCGCATATTAGCATCACACACAGCGCATGCTAATATCACGCATGGCGCATACTAGCATCACACATGGCGCATGCTAATATCACGCATGGCGCATACTAGCATCACTCACACATGGCGCATGCTAATATCATACATGACGCATGCTAATATCACGCATGGCTCATACTAGCATCACGCATGGCGCATGCTAATATCACGCATGACTCATACTAGCATCACGCATGGCGCATGCTAAAATCACGCATGGCGCATACTAGCATCACTCACACATGCGCATGCTAATATCACACATGGCTCATACTAGCATCACGCATGGCGCATGCTAATATCACATATGGCGCATACTAGCATCACTCACTGATGGCGCATGCTAATATCACGCATGGCTCATACTAGCATCACGCATGACGCATGCTAATATCACACATGGCGCATACTAGCATCACACATGGCGCATGCTAATACACACATGGCGCATGCTAATATCACGCATGGTGCATACTAGCATCACTCACACATGGCGCATGCTAATATCACGCATGGCACATACTAACATTACGCATGGCGCATGCTAATATCACACATGGCGCATACTAATATCACGCTTGGCGCATACTAGCATCACACATTGCGCATGCTAATATTACGCATGGTACATACTGACATCACATTTGGTGAATACTAATCTTTTATATGAATGATGAATGAACCTAACACACAATGTTAATTCGCTTCAGATTGAATGTTCAAGGTTTGATGAATATTACCGCCGTCAGCCTTCCTGACAACATCATCAAGGGGTTTTGAAGGGGCCTGAAAGGGTCCTCTTGCTTCCATCTGACTACAACGGTCAGGTTCGGTCAGATGGCAGCGATGGACAGCGGTCAGATGGTCGGTCACTTCATTTTAGCAGCGGTGGCGGCATAATTAAATGGACACACACAGAGGCGCTCTCTATACAGGGGAAGGGACATTATCGGACCAACGATACAGAACTTGAATGCTGTGACAGCGGCCAGATGAGAAAAGCTGGCGGTAATAATGTAGATGCCAGATGGTGTTCATGTGCGTTACATCGTCGGTTGGGCCCTGACGTGGGAATGAGCTTCATATAGACCAAAGAACGGACGGTACTGCGGTCTGTGTCTCGGCCCGACCTGGAGGCACGATTGCTTTTGCTCTGTTCTCGTTGTATTTAATATAGACGCCACGTATCTCTGATACCAATGCAGAGAAGGGGTCGGGGAATTATATTATCATCAGAGCAGAGAAAGTGTCGAAGAATTATTGTATCATCCATGCAGAGATGTCCTGAATTAGAGTATCATCAATGCAGAGATGTCCTGAATTAGAGTATCATCATTGCAGAGATGTCCTGAATTAGAGTATCATCACTGCAGAGATGTCCTGAATTAGAGTATCGTCAATGCAGAAATTTCCTGAATTAGAGTATCGTCATTGCAGAGATGACCTGAATTAGAGTATCGTCATTGCAGAGATGCCCTGAATTAGAGTATCATCAATGCAGAGATGTCCTGAATTAGAGTATCGTCATTGCAGAGATGTCCTGAATTAGAGTATCATCAATGCAGAGATGTCCTGAATTAGAGTATCGTCATTGCAGAGATGTCCTGAATTAGAGTATCATCAATGCAGAGATGTCCTGAATTAGAGTATCGTCATTGCAGAGATGTCCTGAATTAGAGTATCATCAATGCAGAGATGTCCTGAATTAGAGTATCGTCATTGCAGAGATGTCCTGAATTAGAGTATCATCAATGCAGAGATGTCCTGAATTAGAGTATCGTCATTGCAGAGATGTCCTGAATTAGAGTATCATCAATGCAGAGATGTCCTGAATTAGAGTATCGTCATTGCAGAGATGTCCTGAATTAGAGTATCATCAATGCAGAGATGTCCTGAATTAGAGTATCGTCATTGCAGAGATGTCCTGAATTAGAGTATCATCAATGCAGAGATGTCCTGAATTAGAGTATCGTCATTGCAGAGATGTCCTGAATTAGAGTATCATCAATGCAGAGATGTCCTGAATTAGAGTATCGTCATTGCAGAGATGTCCTGAATTAGAGTATCGTCATTGCAGAGAAGATGTCTGGGAATGGAAATATAATCAATGCCGGGAAGATATCAGGGAAATCTAGTATCATGGTCGATTAAAAAAAGCAGGAAAACCTGGTCAATAATTCGTGCTTTTGCTAGTATAAAACTGGACATTTTATTACTTCCACTCAGAACATTCGGCAAAAAAAGGGCGATTCAATTAAGCGCTGGACGAATAGTTTTCGGTAGAAAATGAACCCAATCACAATAGATCAACTTCCTCGCGCTACTGGGTGCCAGTATCATCAATCAGGAAATTAATTTTATTTATAATTGTCTTCCAATCATCGTAAACCAACGAGGGCGCACAAAGTGGACTTTCTAAACAGGAGTCGTGTAATGGCCACCAGGCTCATTAAGGAAATAACAAATTGCTCGTACACCTGCTCAGCGTGGTTGTTATGCCACCCCTTCCCCACCTTGACATATGATTTGGGTCGGAAAGTATTGGAGGTTGTCCATTGACGACTCAATGATGATCGAGGTCAGGTGTCGGTTTAAAGTCGGGCCAGTGCCGATTTTTGGCCATCGCCTATGGCTGTCGGTGATGGGACGCCGCATGACGCGGCCAGTCGAGCATGATGGTTGATCATGCGCATTGCGTGATGGAGGGTATCCACATGCCGATACTATTACATTTTCAATAGTGATGTGGTGAGAAAATTCACACTTTCATGAACACTATACGCGTGCACTTGAGAGTTGGGGAGGCCACCAAATAGAATCGCTCACCCATCAACCCGGTTTCTATTTGATGGGTATTCAGATGTGCCAGCACCTGTCTTCGTGGCTCAGCAGTAGTGTTTGGCTGTAGACGTATGGACCCAGGTTCGATTCTCGGTGTCATTGACTAAAACGTTTTCCCACGCTGACTTTCTGTTCATCAATCAGGGAATGACTGTTTGCTTAAGTATTCAATTTCTTCTATGAATTCAGAGGAAGAGATACCATTCAAAATTAGGAAATAACTTTTTATGCTTGGTAGCATGGGCTGACAGCCAAAAACACACCAGCAGTATACAATGATAATGAGATACTCGGCTGCCATGTTAATGGCATATCGATACTATTCACAAATGGGTATTATTCCCATGTAACATAACATGCTGTAGAGCTGGTAAAAACTTGTAAATAAAAGTTGGCTGTTATTCTAAAATAATCGAGTACTAACCTGCCGAGTCAACGAAAAATTCACAACCTTGATTTTGATACAACCTCAAAAATGCTTTTAAGTGAGCTTCCTCAGGCTGAATTTGGGAACTGCATAGCAATGTAATCCTTTTTAGGCTGACCTAAGGGCTAGATTATCGAAACGTTTTTTGGGGTGACTTTTAGACCATCATTATTATGAGAGGGTGCTAAGGCAGACAACAAGCATTTAAATTTTATGTATTTTTGAGGCTGATTCTGCAACATCATTATTATGTATAGGTTATTTATCTGACTGCTGAATCTTCACTGAAATGCATGCTATTTTAGATAACTTCAGGAGTTTAATTATCATGAGCGGTTCTTAGGCGTACTTTGATACTTTCATTCCTACCTAATGGTTTTTAGACTGACTTCCTGAACTCCATTCTAATGAATCCTTCCTGAACTCTATTCTAATGACAGGTTTTCTAAGGTGACTTACTGAACTCCATTCGAATGACAGGTTTCCTAAACTGATTTCCTGAACTCCATTCTAATGATTCCATCTAATGACAGGTTTCCTAAGCTGATTTTCTGAACTCCATTTAATGACAGGTTTCCTAAGCTGACTTCCTGAACTCCATTCTAATGACAGGTTTCCTAAGCTGACTTCCTGAACTCCATTCTAATGATTCCTTCTAATGACAGGTTCCCTAAGCTGATTTCCTAAACTCCATTCTAAAGACAGGTTTGGTTTCCTGAGCTGACTTCTAAAACTACTTTTTAACGTAGGAGTTTTAAGGCTGACTCTCATAAACTATTGACTACGCCGCAGGTTTTTGACTGATCTCAAGCACTTCGTTATTATGTAAGGGTGTTCAGCCTGACTGTTGAAACTTTGTTATTATATTAGTTTGTTAGACTGATTGTTGGAAATTATTTTCTATGTAAGGATTTTAGGCTGATTTCAGAAACTTCATTCACATGAAAGGGTTGTTAGGTTAACTTCTGAATCCTCATCAATAAGTAAGGATTTTAGGAGGACTTCCAACACTTTATTGCTATGCAAGGGTTGTAAGGCTGATTACAAGCACTTCATTAGTATTTTAAAACTTTTGCTTGAATTCTGGATTTTTTATGTAAGTGTTCTTATGCTGACTTCTCTATCAACATTATATTATGTAAGGGTGTTTATGTTGCCTTCTAGAACTTTAAAATTATGTTTGGGTTTTTAGGCTGACTTGTAGAACTTCATTGTTGTGTTAGGACTTTTAGGCTAATTTCTAGAACTTCATTTTTCTGTAAGAGTTCTTTAGCTGACTTCTAGAATGTCATCATTATTCAAAAAGACCATACGTAATAATAAAAAATAGAAAGTGCGTGCCCGCTCGTACTGATTCAACCCATTTGCATTCGTACTCGGCTGCTGCTACTTTCTGCCTTCATTTGTAGAAGAGAGCAAGTTACCGTTATATTTACTTGAGCAAAAGGCCCCCGATATTTTTCAGTCAATTTGTTCACTTACGAAGATCATATTTTTGTGACCAGTTGATTCAACTGACGTCTAGGAATGGAATTATTGGGAGTTCGTTGGATCTGTCAAGCAACGGCGGGAAAAATATGCAGAGTGGATGTCGATACTTCGACCACTACGCTGCCACTCTAACTTCCAACCAATGCGTGTACAATACACCACAGCTGTACGTGTACTGCGGGAGCAAATACATAAAATGTACTCCATTTAGGTCGTTTTTTTATATAACGTGTTCCTGCGTTCGTATAAACATGAAGAGAATACTTTGAGCTGAGAATCAGTTAATGGGATATTTTCTTATGTCATTCACAGATGTGATTGGGCCGGTCACATCTGTCCCTGTTTGAGTTAGGTGGAGTTCATTTCCGAATGAGACAGATCATAAACGTCCTTGAAAAATAAAAGTAATTTACAACTCTGAATAAGGCTCGTCATGAGACAAGTCAGCACGTCGATGCATTAGAAAGGTCATGGATATCTTTTAATGAGACAAGTCAGCACGTCGATGCATTAGGAAGGCCATGGATGTCTCTTAATGAGGTAAGTCAGCACGTCGATGCATTATAAATGTCATGAATATCTCTTAATTATTATTATTATATCATTCACTTCCCTCGTCTGGCAATGGGTTTTCAATATTTTTGGGAAATATATAAATTCTTAAACATGAGACATGAAATTTCATTTCCAACTACGCTACTTGAATTAACTAAAACGATAGTTTAATTTGAATTCGTCACAGCTCATCTCTAGGGGCCGCCGGTTCGGATCACATGGAGCGAAATATCATTAACAATAGTATCATCTGTCCACCTACAGAAAATGTACATTATGACAAAATAATTCAGACTACATAGCATTGGAAAAAACAGTGACACGCGGGGTTGAAAAATAAGAAATATTTGAGGTGGATAAATAACAAAATACATGGGTGTGAAAAATAACAAGTACATAGGGTGGGAAATCACGCATGCATGAGGTTAGAGTCCCGAGAACATGGGGTTGGGATATCAAAATGTGCTAACATATTGTAAAGATGAGTCTAAACCATTGTATTAATAATGAAGGGGTGAAAAAGCGACATAAGTTATACAAAAAAGTTATACATAAAATACATACCAAACAACTGAATATACAATAAACGCACTTCAAGACCGCTAGGAAATAATTAAATGATTGACAATCAGAATAATACAATGCTGGAGTACACAAGTCGGATGAATATACTTCTGCTATAGAATACAAAGAAAAATCTTAGCTTTTAATGCTATGATTGTATCATCAAAACTGGTACGGTAATTGTTAGAAATAATTAAATAAACTATTATAAAATCGAGTAATTCTTTGTCAAAGTTGGAAGCTGCCTATCGTTCCTCGAAAAGACTGAGTGCGTATTTTAGTTATACTAAAACAACTGAAACATTTAAAGCATAGAAATACACAAAACACTAGTTAACACCTATGGTAATTAATAAAGACAATTGTGATCGGTAGCAGCATAGCAAACATATGTATCGTCAGAGTAAAAACGATTAGATGGTGTCTCAATAATGAGAGTTATGGTGGTGGTGGTTTCGGACATGCTCAAGAACAGAATGCATTTTCTGGTTACTGGTATTATGCATTTTGCTTGTGTTTGTGGGCAAAGTTACGGTTTTGAATTGATCGGTCGACAGATCTTCATTAAGGCTATTCTTGAAGGACGTGTTGGATTAGAGATTCTTGAGGCTTGTTGGAAGGTTGTTCCAGAATTTTATACATGTCATCATAAAAGATTGACATGCAGTTTCTGTTTTCCTGTGTTCAACGTGCAGAGTATCATTATTTCTTGTGAATCGATTGTTCTTTTCACCTCGAGAATAAATGAGTCTTTGGCTGCCGGGTGGATGTTCTTCTAGAAGATCTTTTTGAATTCTGATCGACTCATGGAGTGCAGTTTGTTGTCGATATTGAGCCAAAGGAATTTTTCGAGGAGAGGACTTACCTGGTCTCGTTTTCTGCGGTTACCATTGTATGTTATTATTGCCGCAATGTTTATACAACGTTGCACTTTCTCTCCTTGAGTTTTGGTAAGGAAAGTCAGCACGTCGATGAATTAGAAAAGTCATTGATATCTCTTAATGAGGCAAGTCAGCACGTCGATGCATTAGAAAGATCAAGGATATCTCTTAATGAGGCAAGTCAGCACGTCGATGCATTAGAAAGGTCATGGATATCTCTTAATGAGGCAAGTCAGCACGTCGATGCATTAGAAAGATCATTGATAGCTCTTAATGTGGCAGGTCAGCACGTCAATGCATTAGAAAGATCATGGATATCTTTTTTTGAGGCATGTCAGCACGTCGATGCATTAGAAAGATCATGGATATCTTTTTTTTAGGCATGTCAGCACGTCGATGCATTAGAAAGATCATGGATATCTCTCAATGAGGCAAGTCAGCGCGTCGATGCATTAGAAAGGTCATGGATAGTTCTTAATGAGGCAAGTCAGCACGTTAATGCATTGGAAAGGTCATGGATATCTCTTAATGAGGCTAGTCAGCACGTCGATGCATTAGAAAGGTCATATATATCTCTTAAAGAGGCAATTCAGCACGTCGATGCATTAGAAAGGTTATGGATATCTCTTAATGAGGCAAGTCAGCACGTCGAGGCATTAGAAAGGTCATCAATATCTCTTAATGAGGCAAATCAGCACGTCGATGCATTAGAGAGGTCATGGATATCTCTTAATGAGGCAAGCCAGCACGTCAATGCATTAGAAAGATCATGGATATTTCTTAATGAGGCTAGTCAGCACGTCGATGCATTAGAAAGGTCATGGATGTCTCTTGATGAGGCAAGTTAGCACGTCGATGCATTAGAAAGGTCATGGATATCTCTTCATGAGGCTAGTCAGCACGTCGGTGCATTATACATGTCATGGATATCTCTTAATGATGCTAGTCAGCACGTCGATGCATTAGTAAGGTCATGGATATCTCTTAATGAGGCTAGTCAGCACATCGATGTATTAGAAAGGTCATGCATATCTCGTAATGATGCAAGTCAGCACGTCGATGAATTGGAAAGGTCATGGATATCTTTTAATGAGGCAAATCAGCACGTCGATGCATTAGAAAGGTCATGGATATCTCTTAATGAGGTAAGTCAGCACGTCGATGCATTAGAAAGGTCATAGATATCTCTTAATGAGGCTAGTCAGCACGTCAATGCATTAGAAAGGCAAGGATATCTTTTAATGAGGCAAGTCAGCACGTCGATGCATTAGAAAGGTCATGGATATCTCTTAATGAGGCTAGTCAGCACGTCGATGCATTAGAAAGGCAAGGATATCTTTTAATGAGGCAAGTCAGCACGTCGATGCATTAGAAAGGTCATGGATATCTCTTAATGAGGCTAGTCAGCACGTCGATGCATTAGAAAGGCAAGGATATCTTTTAATGAGGCAAGTCAGCACGTCGATGCATTAGAAAGGTCATGGATATCTCTTAATGAGGCTAGTCAGCACGTCGATGCATTAGAAAGGCAAGGATATCTTTTAATGAGGCAAGTCAGCACGTCGATGCATTAGAAAGGTCATGGATATCTCTTAATGAGGCTAGTCAGCACGTCGATGCATTAGAAAGGCAAGGATATCTTTTAATGAGGCAAGTCAGCAAGTCGATGCATTAGAAAGGTCATGGATAACTCTTAATGAGGCTAGTTTTGTACGGCACTGAATGAGACAAGTCATGCCTGACTTTTTTTAAGTTAGGTCCTCTAAGTCTTTGCCAAAGACAAGAAATGTTCGCCTATAATTGAGACAAAAAATGTTCGCCTATAATAAATTCAAGAAATGTTCGCCTCTAATTGAGACAAGAAATGTTTGCCTTTAAACGAGACAAGAAATGTTTGCCTATAATTGAGACAAGAAATGTTCGCCAATAATTGAGACAAGAAATGTTTGCCTACAATTGAGACAAGAACTGTTTGTCTATAATTGAGAGAAAACGTACGGATTTTAATATGATTGGTCGTATGAATCACCAAAACACGTCATCAATGACTTCGATTGAGTCCAGTCATGCATGTATAAGGCAGGTCATGTACGTATCTGAATGAGACTCGTCATATACGCTGTTGAATGTGATAAATCATGTTCGTTGTTGAAAGAGGCAGGTCTTGTTCGTTGCTGAATGAGGCAGGTCATGTTCATGATTGAAAGAGGAAAACCTCTCCCCAAATTCCCCCTGGGGTAAACATGTTACGGATCCCAATCCCGCACGTTTGCACCACACGTCTTTATAGTAATAACACACGTCACATGTCATGGTAGTAATAACACTAACATTTTACGGGATGGCCTGCTCAGAACCACAGGCGAACCAGCGCAGGAAAAGTGACGAATTCTCCAGCACAATAATTCTTTTGGTAGTTTCTCAATACAACATTAGAGCAGTTAACCCCTGCACTCCCCGCCCCCTCTGCAACTCTTCTCCACGCTCGTATAAACCGAAGCAGCGATGATACACTATTGCATACCGAATAAAGAATCTCGATTTAAGTAACCATTGTGTAAACGAAACTGACTTGTTGAGTACGTTATTTAATTTTAGGTAAATTATGTCTCCCCTGGAATAACCAGTTTGCCTTTCAGTTAATGTTGGCGTATTGGCACACGAAGTAATTCTACTCTCTTCAAAAGATCATATTTCCGACTCCAAGTGTACCTGCTGTGTGATCCACACCCCGATTCTGTTCCACACGTTTGGCGTAACAGATCTCACGAGGAAAAGAATGATATTGTGCTACACAGAACATCGTTGTCGCACCATTGACCAAACCACCATAATGTTTCCTGGCGGTGGTGAAATGAACATAGAACTCGTGTGGTCGATGTGGCAGGAGGCTGTTTTTATGGCCTCGTAACGGGTCCGTGACGACCATAACCATTTGCGATGCTGTGATGGATATTAACGGTTGCTATTGTGGTGACGAGGGGGGGAGGTGGTGTGGCCAGGCAGTGGGGCGGCATAGCGGTCGGTGGCGGGGTGATGGGCTTACGTGATGCAAGTAGGGTACACTAACACTATAGGGTAAACCGGATAAATTATCACCTGCTGCTAATTATGCTGCTAATTTTATTACAGCGATTTTTACATATGGCAGCCTCCGCGTGATCGCTTGTTTGGTGTCGCTGGTGCCAAGACGGCCATTCGGTGTTCCGTCATTTATTTGTGACTTAAACTCTTAAAGCGACTAGTTTCATTATGTCATGCTGTGCAGTGCACGGTTGTATGAACCGAGGTTGTCTCTCAAAATATAAAGTTTAATTTTTAAGGTTTCCTAAGTCTTACGCCATGAGGAAACGGTGGCTGCTGGCTATAGGCCGTCAGGATGCCTTTAATTTGAACAACGCGAACATGTGTTCGGCTCATTTTTTGGGGGGAGTTTCTTTGAAAACGCATAAAAAAAGCCTTGCTTCCAGATTTATACAGCGATAAAAGAATATTGGTGTCCTAAAAATTCGATCGCTGCAAAATGAAATTATACCCCTGTCCCTCAGTTCCCCTGTCTTCTGCCAACTGACCATGCCCTCTCTGCCCCCTTGCCCCTCTGCCTCCTGAGCCCCCTGCCCCTCTGCCCCCTTGCACTTTTGCCTTCAATCCTCCTGCTCCCCTGCCTGGGCATCTTGGTTCAGTAATTATTCTGACGCCACGGCACTAGCGCCATCAGGGATGCGGCGTTGACAGCTTGCACTACGAAGCAATTTTAATTATACGGGAATGATTATAATTATTAAATCACTTATTTCAATCGTCTAACAATTGGTTTTCAATTTAATTTAATTTACCCATAAGACTTCATTATCATGTACACTATTTGAATTACCGTAAACGGATGTTTAATTGAATTGATTGCAGCTCATTGCTAGTGGGCCACCAGTCCATTTTTTTGCAATAAAGTATAAATTACAATATTGTAATCAATGATCAACAGATAACGTCATTTTTGAGGTGAGAATCAATAATGCCCGACGTTGAGAAATCAATTTATAGACCACCAAAGCAAGTGTACAGTCGTTTAAATATATCAGAGAAAGATTTAGAGAAGCTATCCGTTTAGGAAAGACGCTGAACACTTTGGGAGATTTCAATGCCGATCAATTGAAATTAAAATCCAACAATATGAAGCAGATTTTAGACAGACTTGGGCTGCATCAGCTCATAAAAAATGCAACAAGAATTACTTATGAATTCCAAACTGTATCGGATCTGCTCATAAGTAACAATCCGTCTTCCATTGTTATCACAGACGTAGAGCCCAATTCTTTCTCGGATAACCATGAAATAAACTGCACCATTAATATCAAAAAAGAGAAGAAACAAGTATAGAAAATGACCTGTCGTACAAAAAGTAATTACACCGCGGATAATTTCAGCGAACAACTAGTGGCAAACGTCGAGATGATAAAACCGATACATAGCACAAATAACGTCACAGAGCAAGCCCAATTACTCACAGAATATCTTCTCATTTGTCTGAACGCTGTGGCGCCAACGAAAACTAAGACAATGAAAACCATGCCGGTTAAATGGATTACAGAAAAAATGCGAAAACAAATTGCACTTGAAAAATATCTCAAACGCAAAGCAAAACGAAGCATCACTTTGGTAGAATTATTTTGAATACAAAAAAAAGAGTCAAACGAGAAGTCAGGAGGGCAATTCATAAATACCATCATGAGAAACTAGAGTAGTGCAAAAACAATCAAAAAGAAATGTGGAATGTACTGAAAAGAATTGTTTTCTGCAAAAATCAGATCGCCTCGCCACTTATCCGAATCTTCAAGCAGCTTCAGAGAAGTTTAACAACTACTTCGCTGGAGTTGGGAAACAGGTTTTTGAAGAGGTAACACAAAAAGCTTTTCGAGGATTACAGAGCGACGCAACAGACACATGGAGTCCAAAAGCTTTCAATGGAGACAGTGACCAAGCAGCAAACGTCAAATGGAAACCAAAGCAAGTGTCGCAACACGAAGTAAAACGAGCTGTATTTGCCTCAAGGAGAACAAATTCTACATGAATAGATGGATTAGCCCTGCAACATCTAAAAGACAATCTAATAGTTACTTTGCCTTACATCAGCACAGTTATTAACACCTTCATAGCAAGTGAAACTTTTCAAGAAATCTGGAAGCATGCAATCATAAAAGCAATTCATAAATCTGGGGACATGAATGAACCATCCAACTTTAGACCGATCAGTCTTCTGCTTGTCCTATCCAAGATTCTAGAAAAGGTAATATTTATCCAATTGATTGATTTCCTCGACTCAAACAAGCTGTTCAATGGCTGCCAGTATGCTTATCGGCGAAAATTGTCAACAGAAGACGCACTTATGAGCATCACTGAAGATCTGTACAAAATTTTTGATGAGGGGCAGATATCTCTGCTGGTATTGCTAGACTTATCGAAAGCATTCGACAGTGTAAGCCATACAATTCTTTTTGTTAGGCTCCGCGACATCGGAATAGACCCTATTTGGTTCGAAAGTTATCCGATGAATCGGCAACAATCAGTCAAACTCGATAACGCAACTATGTCAAATTCGACCACAGTTGCCTTTGGGGTCTCTCAAGGTTCGATACTTGGCCCTTTGTTGTTCCTGTTTTTTGTAAATGACATCGACTGTAAAATACCAAAAAATCAAGCGAAAATGGTAATGTACGCCGATGATGTTCAAATATTGCTTTCCCGAAAACCGCCTGATCTGAATGCGCTGAAAGACTACGCTGAGACAGCCGTAACTAATCTGAAATCGTGGTCTGATATAAATGAACTGAAGCTCAACTCTGAAAAGCAAAATGTATCTTGTTTGGCTCGAATTTATAAAGAAAAGATGTTCCTATGAATTTCTCTATCGGGATAGGAAAATCTGACATTTCTGTTGAAGATAAAGTTATGAGCCTGGGAGTATCGTTTGATCCCGATCTTTCCTTCAAACACCACGTAACTACTCTGTGTTCCAAGTTGCATGGAACACTTTTATTCCTAAACTACGCAAAGAAAGAATTGGATTTCAAATCAAGATTACTGATTGTCCACGCTTAAGTATTTTCTCACATCAATAACTGTCCTTCAATTGAAGAGAAATGCACCAAAACTCAATGAGAGAAAGTGCAAAGTTGTATAAACTTTACGGCGAGAATAACATGCGATGTTAACCACAGAAAACGACACCACGTAAGTCCTCTCCTCTAAAAATTTCAGTGGCTCAATATCAACAACAAACTGGCACTCTATGAGTCGATCAGAATTCATAAAGATCTTCTAGAAAAACAATCACCCAACAGCCAAAGGCACAAATATTCTCGAGGCGAATAGAACAATCGATGCACAAGAAATAATGATACTCCGCACGTTGAACGCAGGAAAACAGAAACTGCCTGTAGAGCTTTTTCGATCACTGGACCAAAATCCTGGAACAACCTCTCAACAAGCCTCAAGAATCTTAAATCCAACACGTCCTTCAAGAATAGGCTCAATGAACATCTATTGACCGAACAATTCACAACGGTAACTTTGCCCACAAACACAAGCATACTGCATCATACCAATTAACCAGACAATGCATTCTGTTCTTGAGCATGTCCGAAACCACCACCACCATAACTCTCAACAATGAGGTACCATCTAATCGTTTTTACTCTGACGATACATATGTTTTCTACGATGCTACCGATAGCATTTGTCTTTGCCAATTACCATATGTGTTAACTAGCGTTTTGTCTATTTCTATGTTTCAAATGTTCCAGTCGTTTTAGTATAATTAAAATACGAACTCAGTTTCTTCGAGGAACGATAGGCA
>SDVV010004109.1:0-20546 GCA_016164225.1 Gammarus roeselii
CGCGTCTTCCAATGGTAGCAGTATGCAGAGCAGGTATTCCTGCAACGCTCTCAGAAGGCGGTGAAGTTTCACGCCTCTCTCTTTGCACGTTTCCACCGACGGGTTCTCCAATGGTGTTTGTGGGGCGAGTGGGTTAACAACTCTTGCAACCCGCTACCACAGACGCGTCCCCCCGATGCTCCCAGCCTCCATCGTTCTTTGTGGTGTTCGCTCAATTCGTGACGCTAACTAATGGAGGGATGTTGATCACTGTCTGCCAGGATACGGATAACAAGTGTCCAACATCGAGTGTTCCATGTTACCGTTGTTATATGGGAAACTGGAACAACATACAAAACAAACAAATATGAAGGGAAAGGAATATCAACACTTCCTTTTTTCATCTGCAAAACAAATTCAAGAGACACATCAAAATATTGTCTTCAGGAATTTACTGGGGTCAAACTTGTTTCTGAATTTGTATTTTTCCAATTGTGAACAAGTAGAATGCAAATGATTTTTTTTCATGTGGTTGTTATAGAATTTGTGTTTATTAAAAATGTTTGATTGTGTAAATATATACCTAAATTGAAAGGGACGTGTAAAATGAAATACTACCTTGCTTGAAGCTGAAAAACTTGACCTGAATCTGTCCTACTACAACAGCCAAAATCCTGTCAACCTGTAGACAGCAAAAAGACTCACTCGTCACCTATTAACAGTATATTGTCATCCCGTTGAGATTACATGCCTGAATTCAGCGAAGTTGTGGCAGCTATCGAAACTTTCTCCGTTCCTATTTGGTTTCTTGGTTTAACAGAGTCATTTGAAAAAGAGTTGGTAAAGAAACACCCCTCTTCAAATAAACAGAACTTGGAAATAGATGAACAGTCAGCGAGAAGAACATTTGGAACGCTTATTCTCAGTTTATTGAATAGTGATGATTTTTTCTGATTGGATTTGCAAAGCTTGTGTTATATTCGAATATATGGTCGTCGTACGATGCGTGTATTGTGTTCTGAAATCTCTTCTTAATGTAATTAAGCACTGAAATTAGTAGGGCATATAATGCCATTATAAATACACAAATGTCTTCTAGAAGCTACGGTCTGATTCCTACCATATGGTGGGGGAGATAATGTCTAATACCTTCCAGACCTGATGCGGCCAGTAGTATTACTTCTTCATCGTATGCATACAATAATAACGCTCTAGCGGCCAGTATTGTGAACGCACCAGAACTGATCAAGAAATCATGAATTTTTAATAAGCACCGAGGATTGTTCACAGATTTTGTATCTTTAGCCGGAAATTTTGCCTGCCCATGCACTTTGATTACGCGTCCCGACAGAGGGACATAGCGTCACGTTCGCCGGGGGTCTCTTCTTAGGATGGATACACAGATGGGGTAGAGCGAATATGACTGGAATCGAAACCACATTCATTCGACGGGAAATATTGGCCGATCATTTACACGCGCTTCAATAATCTATACATTACTAGTAATTCGGTGGCTAGAATATTCAAATTATCTTCTCTTCCTGCTCGATCTTCTTATCGTGAGATCTCATTTACAAAGTCATTTCCTCAAATTTTGTTTTCTCAAAAACTATGATAACCAGCGGTAGCCTCCTTGTCTGCAACCAATTCATCCAAAGAATCTCTTGAAGTCAATTGAGCCAACCAATTTTACTCTCCTGAAGAAAACTAATCACTCACTTGATTATCTTGTCAATGCGGAAAAAGAATGTTGACAGTCTATCACTATTTCATTGCTGAGCAAATATGTGAAGTTTGACATCGTTAGGACGTTACCGATCCGCCATTGAAATGATATCAAAAATGTGATGCCTCCACAAGACCCCATCGATTCGCGTCGGTTCTAGATCGTAAGTTTGGCAGCAGCATGAAGACGTTAACTAACCATTAGTCAGACATCAATAATCCAACAACCTCGAGCTGCTACCAATTAGCAAACAGTCCTACATCTAAGCAGAGATGTTGCTAATGTAATCGTAATTACTTCAACTGAGATGGGAAAATGGGTCATATGCTGGAAGTTAAATCTAGAACACATGAATAAACAGGATTGATTTCGATGTGAGATGTGAAATTTCTTACCTAGAATACACTCAGGCACTGTTATGTGGAATTGATTCGCACACACAGTATGCGTAGACCAAGTTTTGCTGCTTGATCGAGCTCTCACAAGCAACATTCTGCCTCAGATACCCGTTCCAAAACATACTAGAGGCGAAATAATTCTGGTTTAACATCGGCTAATTTCTCCATTTGACGTCAATGGAGATTATTTCGCTAGAATGTTTCTCTGCATGAAGTGCATGTTGGTTTCGGTGAACCTCATTTAATTGATGAATTTCTGCGATATGGAACCAAGGATCAGGGTGAGCTACGTAAGGTGATCTAATAAGAATGCGAGCAAAAACGCTGAGGTGGGCAGCATATGTTTGCCAGAAACGATATTGCAGTAGAGTACGTTTTGAAAGCCGAGGTTAAGCTATAAAATTGTCAAGACCTTCTCCGGAAAACATGAACTGGTTTAGTACAATAAACCTACACATTGAGACATTTTACCTGCGTACATTCAAAATATGTACATCAAATGTATTATCTTCATCTACATGTACACCCAAAAACTTTGCCCAATCATGAAAGTCCATCTATTTGTAATGCAAATGCACCTTTAAGCCGCTACATACATTTGGCCACGGTTTATAAAAGCATAAGAAAATTTGTTGTCTTTATTTACAGATGTGAATTCGATTTTCGATTTTATTGAGTTCGATAGTTTGTTTCCTTATCAGAGTTTAATAGTTGCCGTGATTGGCTAAAGGCGACGTATCATTGGCAAAGAAAACAGATGCAGGTTTAAAAAAAAACATTTCAGGAATAGCTACAAAACATCCTGAACAGAAATAGCTCTAAGATTTTGCCTAGCTGAACACCAATATTATTCGTTACTAATTAGATATTACATAACCCCTTTTTCACAGTGATGTTGAATAAACAGAAGGCATGTCATCCGATCATATGAAACCCTCCTGAACCCATACCAATTACCCTGTGTGAGTAGCACGAATGACTGATGTGTCAAAAGCCTTTGTGAGGTCAGTAAATATACTGATACCATGTTTCTTTCCATCGAGTGCATTATGAATATATTGATAAAATTGGTTAGTACATTTACGTAGAACCCACTTTCTTTGAGTAGAAAACTGATGTGGGGAAATTTGTGGAAATTAGAGTATAAACCATCTTTCTACAAGATCTAGTAATATGACAATAATTTGAAGTATCATTTGTGAGTCACGCGATGTGGATACTGGAGTAATCTATACCATGCCACTCAACACTGGATGCAATCTATAAATATTTCAACATCATCAGCTGAAGTTTGAGTTCCAAATCTTGCTCTCCCATTGAGAGTTTCAAATCCAGTGTTGACAATGTCGCACGATTGAGCGACACATTGCCAACTTTCCTAAAACGCCGAACGAGTTTAATGAGTTTTTCTATTAACGATCTAACATTTGGCAAAGTTCCTAATGTATTATCCCGAGCAGGCTGGGTTTGCAGGCAGATCGAAGGCTGGCCTGCAGACGAGGCGGCAAACGAGGCCGGGCTGTGTGAAGGGCTTGAGGTGGAACGTTAAAAGTCAGAGCTGCACCAAATAACTCCAGGGGTGGAAAATTCTTTTCGTGTTATTGATTTAGTCCCAGAAACTTCGATAACATATATAGATTTTGACTCATACCAAGCAGATTTCATTGCTGTGGGGATTTAATTCTGATGCGTAAGGCAATGTAAAAGAGGCTTTTCATCTACGCACTCCGTTGCGCTATCTGTTGTTGATGAATTATACGATTCTCATCAAAAAATAAGATAGGCGATGACATTTCATTTTTATAACTCGTCGATTTTGTTTATGAGACTAACAAAGATCTTTTTGTACCTATAATATCACTGCAGGGTTTCAGTGGTGTGACCGGAGTCAAATCGTTCTTTTAATACTAATTTCGTGGCAGAAAATCCGCAGAAAAACTGGCGATATAGGGACTCATTTACAACCGGTGATATGTTTTAAAATTGGTCGATTGTTTCATTTTCTCCTCATAAAGGAATACCAACAAGCAAGAGCTTCATCTGTTAGCGGTTTCTGAGAGACTGAGACATAGCAAAACCGCTTACCGCTTGCCGTGTTCTCTAATCCTCTTCATTTGATATTCTTTTTTTCTAAAGTTACTCTTCTTCCAGATTGGAAAATTGTTTCTAGAGCTCACTAAACAGCGCACGAGTAACGGTTGATAATCTAAACCGTACCCTGAAATTATTTTTCATAGTTGAATACATTTGAAAACGAACAATAACAGTTCTACTGTACGATAACCTATATTATTTCATGTAATTGCGCGCACGCGAACACCAAAAAACATGATAGTTAATCTTTGATGAAACCGTTGCAAAAGATTCCCTTGCATCTCATGACTCTCGGTGGAAGTGTGCATTATTTTTGTCATGTTAAACGCCATGTAAGTTCACGCTGTGATGCTCCTGAAGAAGCACTCACCAGAAACAAACCTCATTAAGAACCAGCAGTCACTATCTCACAACCAGTCCCATTATTAGCTATGTAACTCTTGAATAAATGTGTTGTATTGAAATAGTTGGAAATACAAATAAAATGCATTCCCACGAAGGTAGACGTGTTCATATGTGAATAACTTTCCGACAGCAAACTGGTTTAGTTACTGATCTAGAAAATCTCTGTCACTCCTGGCTATTGTCACTTGCCCGACTGGCTCGGCTGTGACACCTGCTCACCAGTGCCGTCCTTTCACCATTCCGTAATTAGGATTATTGTTTCGCATTGAAAAGAAAATCGAGCTACTGAATAGTTCACTTCAGGAGAGTAAATTTGGTCCACCTCAAATGACTTCTTGAGATTCTTTGACCAATTGATTTTAGACAAGGAGGTTCCGCTGATAATTAGGGTCTTTGTGGAAACAAATTTCAAGAAATGACTTTGTAATATAGATCATAATGTAAGATGATGAAGCATGAAACGAGGATAATATAACTATTTTAACAAATAAATTACTAATAATGTCCAGATTATTGAAGCCAATATAAACGAACCATTCATAATTTTCGTTGAACGAAAGTGGTTTTGAATCCAGCACCTATATATTCATACGAATATTCATGCACGTACATATATATACAAATACATATACATGTACACATACAAATACGCACATCTACGCGTACATACCTACATACATACTGTATATGGACGACAATCAGTATAATTCAGTGTGGGAGTACAAAACTCAGATGTACGGATTTCTCCATGAGAAGAATAGAGAACAATGTTACTTTATATGATGGCGGTTGCAACTTAAAAATGGTACGACAATTGGTAGAATTAATTAATTAATTTAAATTTGTATCAAATTTTCTTTTGTGAGAGAGAGCGGCTACATATTATTCATCGACAGACAGAGCACACTTTGAAAAGATTGAGACATTGAAATATGTGAGACGTTAGTTAACACCAAAGGTAATTAGCCGGGGCAATTGTGATTAGTGTGGAGATATAATAACCAGTTACAGCAAAGTATCAATGAATCAGAATAATCCAATGCTGGAGTACACAAGTCAAATGAATATACTTTCTTTATAGAAGACAATGTAGAGTATTAGCTTATAGGGCAAGGATTGTACAGTATCATCAAAATTGGTACGGTAATTGTTTGAACCAGTTCGAATAATGATATTAAATTCGAGTTAAACTGTGTCAAAGTTAGAAGCTGCCTATTGTTCCTCGAAAAAACTGAGTTTGTATTTTAGATAAACTAAAACTAACAGGAACATTTAAAACATAGAAATAGACGAAACGCTAGTTAACACTTATGGTAATTGGCAAAGATAATTGTTATCGGTAGCAACATAGAAAGCAAATGTATCGTCAGAGTGAAAACGATTAGATGGTGTCTCAATGTTGAGAGGGATGGTGGTGGTGGATTCGGACATGCTCAAGAACATTATGCATTTTCTGGTTACTGGTGTTATGCATTTAGCTTGTGTTTTGGGCAAAGTTACGGTTTTGAATTGATCGGCCAATAGATAATCATCAAGCCTATTCTTGAAGGACGTGTTGGATTCAAGATTCTTGAGGCTTGTTGGGAGGTTGTTCCAGGATTTTGGTCCAGTGAACGAAAAAGCTCGACAGGCAGTTTCTGTTTTCCTGTGTTCAACGTGCAGAGTATCATTATTTCTTATGAATCGATCGTTCTTTTCACCTCGAGAATAAATGAGTCTTTGCCTACAGGGTGAATGTTTTTCTAGAAGATCTTTATGAATTCAGATCGACTCATGGAGTCCCAGTTTATTGTTAATATTGAGCCACTGTAATTTTTCGAGGAGAGGACTTACGGGGTCTAGTCTTCCGTGGCTACCATCGCACGTTATTCTTGCCGCAAAATTTATACAACGGTGCACTTTCTCTCTCTGAGTTTTGGTGCATTTCCCCCAAATTGAAAGACAGTAGTTAATGTGAGAAAATACTGAAGCGTGAACAATCAGTAATCTTGATTTGAAGTCCAGTTTTGTTTGCAGAGTTTAGGGAACAAAAGTGTTCCATTCAACTTGGAACACAGAGTAGTTACGTGGTGTTTGAAGGAAAGATCGGGATCAAACCATAATCCTAGACTTATAACTTTATCTTCAACATGAATGTAATTTTTGCCTATCCTGATAGAGAAATTAATTGGAACTGCTTTTCTTTTCGAGTTCGAGCCGAACAAGATGCATTTTGTTTTTCAGAGTTAAGCTTGAGTCCAATTTTATCATACCAAGATTTCAGATTAGTTACGGCTGTCTCAGCGTCGTCTTTCAGCGCATTCAGATCTGACGGTTTTTGTGTAAGCAATATTTGAACATCATCGACGTACATTACCTTTTCGCTTGATTTTTTGTTTTTTTTGCAGTCGATGTCATCTACAAAAACCAGGAACAACAAGGGACCAAGTATCAAACCTTGAGGGACCTCAAACGCAACTGAGGCCGAATTTGACATAGTTGCGTTATCGAGTGCAACTGATTATTGCCGATTCATCAGATAACATTCGAACCAAGTAGAGTCTATTCCGATGTTGGGGAGCTTGTCAAAAAGAATTGTGTGGCTTACACTGTCGAATGCATTCGATAAGTCTAGCAATACCAGCAGAGATATCTGCCCCTCATCAAAGTTTTTGTACAGATCTTCAGTGATGCTCATAAGTGCATCTTGTTTGATTCCAGGTAATCAATCAATCGGATCGATATTACCTTTTCTAGAATCTAGTATAGGACAGGCAGTAGATTGATTGGTCTAAAGTTGGATGGTTCATTCATGTCCCCAGATTTATGAATTCCTTTGATGTATTCATGCTTCCAGGTCTCTGGAAAAGTTTCACTTACTATTGAGGTGTTAATAACTGTGCTGATATACGGCAAGGTACCTAAAAGGCTGTCTTTCAGATATTGTATGGCTAAACCATCTATTCCTGTTGAATTGTGTTCCTCAAAGCAAATACAGCTCATTTTACTTCGTGTTGCGATACTTGCTTTGGTTTCCATTTGACGCTTGCTTCTAGGTCGCTGCCTCCATCCAAACCTTTTGGACTCCATGTATCTGTTACGTCGCTCTGTAATTCTTGATAAGCTTCCTGGGTTACCTCTTCAAAAACCTGTTTCCCAACTTCAGCGAAGTAGTTGTTGAACTTTTCTGAAGCTGCTTGAGTATTCGGATATGTATGTGAGGTGATATTGTTTTTGAAGGGAACAATTCTTTTTAGTACATTCCACGTTTGTTTTTATTGTTTTTGCACTGTTCTAGTTCCTCGTGATGGTATTTAATTTTTGTCTTCCTGACTTCTCGTTTGACCCTTCGATTTTGAATTCGAAATAATTCTAACCAAGTGATGCTTCGTTTTGCTCTGCGTTTGCGATATTTTTTAAGTGCAATTCCGTTTTGCAGTTTCTCTGTAATCCATTTCACTGGCACGCTTTTCATTGTTTTAGTATCATTAACATCTCTTTTTTGATGTTAATGGTACAGTTTATTTTATAGTGGTCCGAGAAAGAATTCGGCTCCACGTCTGTGGTAACAATGGAAGACGGATTGTTACTTATGAGCAGATCCAATTCAGTTTGGGATTTGGGAGTATTTCTTGTTGAACTTTTTGTTAGCTGATGTAGCCCGAGTCTGTCTAAAATCGGCTTCATATTGTGGGATTTCAATTTCAATTGATCATCATTGAAATCTCTCAAAATGTACAGCGTCTTTCCTAAGCGAATCGTTTCTCGGAATCTTTCTTCGATGACACGCCTATTGTTGTTTATATATTTATCCACACATCCAAATGTTGCTTAAAAACTTACCAACCATTAAAAAAAATCCTTGGAATGTAAAATGTTCTGAGATTAGAACATATATATTCAGGAAACGGTTTACCCCTGCTAATCTCCTAAAGACCATTTTCTGATCTGTATAATTTATAAATTAGGTTTGCAGATGAAACATGGAAATATCGATCTTCCTTTCCTAACACATTTGTTTGTTCCTATGTTGTTCCAGTGGCCGGTACAACAACGCTAACACGAAACACTCCACTTGTTCCATATTCTATCCGACAGTGAACAACATCTTCCATTAGTAGGCGTCACGAATCGAGTAAACGACACAGAGAACGCTGGAGGCTGGGAGCATCGAGGGACGCGTCGGTAGTAGCAGCTAGAGAAAGCCGTAAACTTGATCGGCCCACAAACACCATTGGATGACCCGTTGGTGGAAACAGGCTGGGAGTGACGTGAACCCTCTCGGCCCACAGGAAGCTTCGGTAGTACCGGTGGGGGAGGTGAGGTACACCCCCTCGGCCCACTGCTGCCATTGGAAGACACGTTGGTGGTAGTGTCCCCACTGCCAACATTGGAGGACAAGGTAGTGGTAGCGGGGATAGTATGAGGCGATGACACCAAGTTAGAATACGTTAGTGGTGACAAGAAGGAGGAGAGGCGTAAGCACGCTGCACCCACTGACTACGTCGAAGGATCATCGGTGGTAGCGGGGAGGGGGATGAGGGTGATCACAATCTGATCACTGACACCATTAGAGGACACTTTGTTGGTTGCGGTGAGGGTGAGTCGTAAAATAGCTCTGTCAACAACCCTATCTGTGGACACGGTGAGACATAGACATACGTTAGTACTTCAAAATTCGTCCTTTTCAACTGTTGAATTATTGGTTTTGATATATTAAACATTCATAAACAACTTGAAATTACACGGGAATTGTACTTTTTTCTCTCAGAAAAAAGTTACTTCACTTCCTCCGAAATGTCAAAAACAAATCTGCAAAGTGTGGTAGGTGTATGTTGTAAAAGTTAAATGTTAAAACTATATTAATGTGGACGCTGAGATGCAGTTCTACCACTGAACGCAACATTAGCGTTACACACATCATGACTGCAGCCCGCAGCATGAGATTGCCTTTGTCCTGTACCTAACATGTCCCAGCTGCTATTGTGACCCTGTCACTCATGTTCACACTGTCACCTGTTTCTAGGGCCTCTCACCTGTTCTGGCTAACAGATGACGGTATCCGTCCTTAACATATTATGTCTTTATCGACAATTAGCTGTGTTCTGAAAATCGGCCACTCCCCTCTAAATGTCAACACTATGCCACGATATGCTTCGGTAGAAGTCTAAAAAAACATCAATTCGCCATTCAGAAACCATCAGATTGTTTAATTCAAACGCTGTATTTTCATGGGGCCTCTTCTATAAGGTATAATGCACAACCGACGATACCTGCCCAAATTGAGCGCCAAACATCGCTACTGATGTAATTTGACTGTATCGCTAAGGTGTATGATGAGTCACACAAAAGTAGATCATGACAAAACTCTGTTCGTTTTCCATAGATATCAACCAATATATAAAATATAAATTGATAATAATTGTCATCAAAAATTCCGACACCATTAGCAAATACTCAGGAAAATGTCAGGAATCATTTGCATTTCAAACTTTCACTTATCCATTGGAAATACTCGGGGACATAATAATTCCTGGAAGTTTCCACGCAAAGAGCGACAACTGTTGGGTAGCTTTCATATAAGTCGTTTAGATCAAATAAATTCAATTAATTTATATTGAATTTACCAATAAAGAACATCAAGGTATTCGGTATCAAATCAAAACTTTGTTCTCATTAGAAACACTCAGAACAGTGCATCAAAGTATTACGAGGATTACACTTCATCGGTGTAGACATTCATCTCCTGCTGGAGAGACTGCTACTGCTCGCAATAAGTATTGGCGAATTACGGATAGTTGATGGTATTTGGGTCATGTCCATATGTTCAATAGATTGAACTCTTTTGGTGTGCCTGTTCATCGGCTAAATCATATGTTATAACCGCGATAAGATTTGACACTTGTGATAACGTGGCGCCATCTCACGGTCTGTCACTCTTCATTCGTTGCCATGAGCAATAAAAGTTGTTACGCCGTTGGGCATAAATGCTAAGATAATTGTACAGTGGACTCGCCCTGGAGGACGAATTAGTTACGCTTCCTCACCACGAGTGGGACTGAATCAGAATTGAGATGCACATTTTTAACATTAAATGCGTGCGTAAAGGAGATTCACGAGCGTTCAGACGTTGTTAGCATTATAGACTTATCCCAATCACACGTCCTAAAGGCCACGCTGTACCAAGCCCCAAACTTAACTCCATCCCAGTTTTTTTACATAAACGAAGTCATCATGTATTCGTGCTTGTGTTCCAGGCCTCCACCTTGATTGAATTTTATTAATTAAGTTTAAGCGGGGCGTTCAATAAGGGAACACTCTCGTAATGATTGCAATGGTAAAGTCATCACAGAGGTATACAATTATTTTAAATCAGGTGACAGCAGCGTGTTGATACATTTACCGTCCAGACGTCATTTTTTGAATAAATAGTCGTTACATATTCGGCAATAGCGTACTTACGCTTCTTAAATAATGAAAATATTGTTATATTGGTAATCGTGATGTTATGAGCTTCTGAAAAATTACGTGGTGACAGTGTATCCGCTGTGCAATGCATATTGAAATTGAAGCCATCCACGTGTACAATGTAACATTCCTCGTTGCATAATTCCATAATTCTATTCCTATTTTCTCTTCTTATGCTTGAACTCCACTAGCCTCAGCACTTAATCATGGTAGCGGAATAAATCTATTCATTCATCAATTCCCAGCTCGCCCACCAGGGTAATCCTTCTACCATAGTTCACCCATCGATCCCAGTGCATCTACCGACGTAAATATAAGTTTCGACCGTTGCGTATCGTAGTTCGCTCATCGACCCTTGTGCCTCCATCAACCCTGGGGACCCATAGACTCTCGTGCAACAGTTGACCATTGTACTCCCGTCGATCCAAGTGCGCCCATCAGCCCTCGCGCACCAATCAACTGCAATGGCCCAATGGACCATAGAGCATCCGTGGATCATAGCGCATCCAGCATCCAGCCTCCATGGATCATAGCGCATCCAGCATCCATGGGCCATAGCGCATCCAGCTTCCATGAATCATAGTGCGTCCAGAATCCATGGATCATAGCGCATCCAGCATCAATGGATCATAGCGCATCCAGCATCCATGGATCAAAGCGCATCCAACATCCACGGATCATAGCGCATCCAACATCCATGGATCATAGCGCATCCAGCATCCATGGATCATAGCGCATCCAGCATCCATGGATCATAGACAATCCAGCATCCATGGATCGTAGCGCATCCAACATCCACGGATCATAGCGCATCCAACATCCATGGATCATAGCGCATCCAGCATCCATGGATCATAGCGCATCCAGCATCCATGGATCATAGACAATCCAGCATCCATGGATCGTAGCGCATCCAACATCCACGGATCATAGCGCATCCAACATCCATGGATCATAGCGCATCCAGCATCCATGGATCATAGCGCATCCAGCATCCATGGATCATAGACAATCCAGCTTCCATGGATCATAGCGCATCCAGCATGCATGGATCATAGAGCATCCAGCATCCATGGATCATATCGCAACCAGCATCCATGGGTCATAGCGCATCCAGCTTCCATGGTCATAGCGCATCCATCTACATTAGTGTATTGAACCCTAGGGCACCCATCGAACATGATTCTGTATTATCGGACGCCCCGGGTGACGATCCACTTGGGGGATAAGGTTTCCGTCCCTGATATATCTTACCATCAAGGAAATTATTCGATATTGGTTCTGCATAGGGGGAGCGGAGACAGGGAAGGACATTGTTTTTTTATCGAATCGCTGTTGTTGAAGTGTTTGTTAGCATATGAACATGTTTAGGAAGGAGAGTATTTCGTCCAATTTAAATCTATTCAACTTTCAATTATATTTAATAAACACTTAATAAAAAGTTTTTCAGATTATTCAACCCTGAAATGTAGCTTCAATTCAGCATTGCATATTAGATCAAAATGAGTAAGACGAGGAAAGATTTCGTAATGCATATCGGATTTACAGAATGCGTTTATTTTTGTTGTTTCGTAGATTACTTGGTTCAATTGCCAGAATTCTATCTGATCGCTGATGGACACATTCTGACAAACACCTGAAGGCGAACCAAGTGTGAAGGATGGACGACAGAAGATGTGGCGTTAATAATTTTCTTATCGAACAGTATTATTTTGCACTAACAACATACAGTAGTATGATTTATAAATGACAATAATTACGACGAATCAATCAGGACATCGTCCGGCCAAACATCAACGACGCTTAGTAGCAAAGTGGATACAATGCCGCATCTGAGATCGCTTTCAAATGTTCATCAAACCGAATGAAATATACATTTCATATTATTTACATCATAGGAGTTGTTTTAATTATTTGAAAGAATAATTGGCAGGTGCTCATTGATATAAACATGAATAATACAACTTATTAATTGGATCACAGTAGTAACGTAACAGAAACCTTCGAAACTGCTCTCACTTTGTTCCCTATGACCTTCAAACAATATTATGTTTCAACATTTCTGAGCTGTTTTTCCTAGGCAGTGAGATTCCTCATATTCGACGGTGGCTGCTTCGGAAAGTTTTATATGAAAACAAAAATCAAAAGGCCGCTGAATAATTTGACGATGGTCAAAAATTCAGGAAGCAAACGAGAGGGCTGCGCGAGTCTCATTACACATAGTTTAGTTTATTCGGTTTCACTTTCATTGTGGACTGAGTACTTTTATCCGAGAGATAAGATTTTCATAACTTGTTATTTAAATCAAGCAGGACTTTACACAGAAAATTGAAGGGGTTGTTTCTAATGGAACTGGTATACGAATGGTTCATCTGTGCAAATCGAATAAAGCTAAATGGATTCAAAGTATCTTCAAATATTATGTACCTATATTCCTGCTAAAAACACCGTATAAATGGGTAGGCATCGTCATGAACGTGCGATTTTTACCTCTCAGGAACTCACGTCAACGATTTGTTTTCAAATAGAGGGACAAAACGATAGTTGTAACACTGTACATCATCCTAGTTAGGCCACTATTGGAGTAATCTGTCCAGTTCCCTTTTCGAGCTCCAGTCCAGAACACAACTAAGTTTTAAAGGGTTCAAGCAGGGTACCGGAGAAGTCAAAGAATGTCCTGAGGCCAGCTTACATAGACATTTAAAACACCTAAAAGACTCAACAACGTATACTACAGTAACCTCATTATTCTGAACAAACTTTAGCTCCTTCCACAGAATTGCAACATACTGGTCTATGGAGGCTTCCTGACTTACCGAATCTGAAATGACTGGACGAGACCTATAATGTCTGAACCAACAGAGTTGATCGGATCAGTCAATACTTTCAAGCGTAGACTTGACAGTTTCTTTTCCGATCTCGATAACTAGTCCGCCAGTCTTATTCTGCTTTATTCGTATAACGAGGAGGCATCTAGGCAAGACTGTTAGTCTCAGGTGCCAACGCAGGAAGCTGGCTAATAAGGGCTTGCGCTCTGTGGTCCCAAACACTCGACTGCACCTTGAACACTGGCACCTGCTCTAAATACTGATGAATGTTCTCACCCAACTTGGAGGGGTGAGTATGGAATGGTGACTAACTTACATAGCTTTGTTCGGAAGCCGACGAGCTTTTTAGAACCCGTTCAAAGTGAGCTTTCGAACTGATGTCTTCTCCAAATAGTAACTGTAGTAAACTGCAGCTTCTGGGGATGACCAAAACCCACAGAAGACCAGTGAACTATTATATAAACACACAATCTGGTGACCTCTTCATCTACCAGCGGATGGGCATGGCACCTTGTCAGCTTGAGATCTTCATTGTCCCAACTCCACCACGATGTGACTGGAGTTCCTTATCATATCACGCCTTCTAAATGCTGAGTAAGGACATCTGACCAAGGCCATCACGTCACACTGTATCCCATCCTAACAGCTCGCTAAGGTTGTGTCAAGAAGAGTGCTCCCTGGAAAAGTAGAGTCTGGGGAAGCTAATGAGTCGTACACGCGCGATGGCTTGGGATCAGTCCCCCATGCATCACTCCGGAGCTTCACTTTGAAATCTATTACAATGCATCTAACATTCATTGTAGATTCATGAGAAAAACACCCTAACGTATTTCAATTTTGGTATCTGAATAAGCCAAATGAATATCTTGCTATTTAAATTTTGGTCATCACTCTATAATCTGAGTTACTCAAGTTACGCAATATTCCACTTGTTTTGCTGCTAATAACACTAAAACGATGGGATTGAAAAGACTCCTCCTCCTAGCAGCATCCTCACATAATGTCTGCTTCCCAAACACGGTCAATAATCAGATAATCAAATAAATATTGCCTACATTGGATTTATGGATTTTTTTAGAATTTTGGAATTTTCAGATATTGCAACAAAATCACATATAACTCATCTTTTCAGTAAGTTAACTATATACATATGAACATGTAATGAGATACCAAATTACAAAAACACATCTACGTGGATTGATAAGGAAGCTGCGGCGAACAACATCATTCAACAGTTTTCATCTGAAATAAACTAATTAATGATCTGGTCATTAGTATAAACCAATTAATGATCTGGCCATTAATATAAACTAATTATTGATCTGGTAATTAATATAAACTAATGAATGATCTGGCTATTAGTTTAATTATATGTATAACAGCCGAAAGTTCATGCTCTGGCAAAAGAAAAGAATTTTATGGCACGTCATGAGGGACTACGAATGTTGGTCTCCGGTCATCTGACACACTTTCAGTCGCCATAGTAGACCAAATAGTGTTAAGGCTTATTCGGATCCAGTCCTGTCATTATGCCGCAGTATCCGCAGTGTCAATTATTTATACTATTGCTTTAGTAATTTATCGTCGGATAGAATAGTTGGTGCGCTCTGATTGATGTTGATCAGATGTTTGCTGGGCACCAGGTGTTTTAGAAGCGCCTATTGAAAAGGGAACGGATATCAGCTAGTCGTCTTAAAACGGAGGTGATGCTGTTCGGTTGTTTTTAGAGTCTGGGAACTGAATCAGCGGTGAACAGTTTATATGCAGGCAGCATTCAGTGTACTGGGCTGAGGAGAAAGGTGGCAGAATGTTTTTAGGATCTGAACTGGATTACGTCAAGCCCGCATTTTGTAATGAAAGGGTTAATAGGAATTTGAAATTGAGTCTTCTTGGTCGATAAACTTGTTAATGGGCTCTAAATCTCTGATTAGAAATAAATGTGCAGCAGCATGAAAAATAAATACGGAATCGATCATTGTTAAGAAAACGCATATAATAACTTTTGCAGAGTACATCGGCCAAACATTCTAATAAAAAACATGTTGCACTAAAAGAACCGGGTTTCTCCATCAGTGACACTTTATCAGCAAGACGATGGACGAGAATTAGGCTTATTGAGCCAGAATCAGAATGGGTCGAGATGCATCCATGGTTTATGGTTTCACAAACACGAAACATAAGGTGACGTGGTTTTGTTGGGACTGGAAATATATTCGCAGGTTGCAAAACTATAATCGTTTCAACGGGTACACCAAAATGAGGAGGGCGACTTCTGGTCAATTCAATTAGAATAAATCAATCAGTATTTCGCTTTTGTGATGGAACACGGGTTCCTTGATGAGAAATAGGAAACAAGAATATCATTTATTATATCATTTTATATATCTCGGACCGCCACGGCGGTCCTAATATACGTGATGTATATTAGGACCGCCGTGGCCGAGAGGTTTGCGAATCCGACTGCATTGTCAGCCTCTTTTGCTGCGTGTCGCGAGTTCCTGCCTCGGCATGGACACAGCGGTCTTGTGGCGGGGAAATTGGGCGCCTTCCCCCTCTGTGTCAGTCTAACTTAGCCACCCTCCTAATAAGGGGGAAGCGGCTGTATGTCGTTACATATCTCGAGAATAAACAACTTTAGTGCCACGAAGCGATGGGAAAATGTCTAGCAATCAATCTTTTTTTGATATGAACGTTGTTTCTCGGTCAGTCTGTCTGTCACACTCTATCAGTAATGGGAGTGACAGAGATAAGGATGAAGGATTCTGAACTGAAGAAAGATTCAGGTCACCATATTATTTTGTTGCATCTCTAATACGAATAACAATTTAATACGAGTTTTCCGGCTACTTCGCAAATAAGTTTTCGAATAGAGACCTAATAGCCCAATCAGGAGCACAGCCCCTGATGGATAATGTAACTAATAATGGTAGTAAACTTATAACTCCATCAGTAACAATAGTCATGAAAACATTTTTTTTTGACTGGAGACCGTGAACCCTTATGAGAGAAAGGAGGCAAACATAAATGACACCATCTTTAATAGATTTGAAGTTGGTGCTATTCCATCGCCGGCGATGCAACAAATTTCTGATCTGGTAATTTATTAACGCGCTGCTCAGGAAAACGACCATGTTCGAACAGGTGCAATTTTCGTTCACATTTACAAAGATCGGTACAAAAAACTGTTCGTTTTCCTACAGGCTGTGAATGCCGTTTTTCAAAGTTCAGTATTCTATGAAAAGGTTATCATGTGTGGGTGAATTTCAATTTATATGCACTTTAGTACTGTCCAATAGATTAGGCATACATATTGTTTGGAACGTTTACTTTTTCCCATCAGTTTGCGAGTGGGAGTCGTGATCGACAAAAGAAAGAATTCACGTTTATGATGTTGGGGTAATGTAAGACATCGACCACTGTGTAGTGCTGATAAACTGTCAAGAACGCGGTCGAACAACGGGAACATACATATACGACTGTTGATGTGGCCTTATCTGTCTATAGAACAAGTTTCGTACCAGTGGATTCGAGAATAATCGCAAGTGCTAGTGAGAAGACGGTTTGCGAAAAACGTTCAATGAAACGTTTTGGTCAACCGTTTCTTCCATATTCGTGTATTAGACGTTAAGATATTACACGATAAGTGATTCTAAGGTACTCCATTCATTATACCCGATTCCGGCACGAAAGAGTAACACTATTTGCTCGTTATTATTTACATCTTTCCAAATGTTCATGCTTTCGCCGATTCTAAATATCAAGGATACCGTACAGTAAATGAAGTAGTTCGACTAAAATATGTTGCTTGGGTGCACAAAAGGAATTTTTTAAAGCCGAATCTCTTCGCGAATCTGAATCTCCGCTAATTTTGTTCAACTCAATCTCCGACTCTCTTTCCTGAAGACGATGACCTGATGTTCATTATTATTACTATTATTGAATCATTTATTTACATCGTCTGGCAGTGGGTTTTCATTTCTTAGGAAATAATTAGATTCTTAAACATAAGACCTGAAAATTCATTATCAACTACGCTATTTGAATTGATGAATACGATACTTCATTTTGAATTCGTTGCAGCTCAACTCAAGGGGACGCCGGTTCGGATTACATGGAGTGAAATATTATTTACCGTAGTATCATCTGTGCACATACAGAAAATGTCTATTGTGACAAAATATTTCCGACTACATAGCGTTGAGATAACCAGTGACACGCGGGGTTGAAAAAGAAAACATATTTGGGGTGGATAAATAACAAAATTCATCTGTGTGGAAAATAACAAGTACATGGGGTGGGAAATCAGCCTGCATGTGGTTTGAGTCCCGAGAACATGGGGCTGGGACATCAAAATGTGTAACATATTGTAATGAGTAGTCTACATTATTGTACAATGACAAAGATGTGGATAGAGGATATGAATCATACAGAAAGTAGAAATACAATATAGGGATGGGAAATCGATAAGCGTTACATATTGTACAGATTGGTCTAAATCATTGTATTAATAATGAAGGGGTGAATGGGTGACATAAGTGATACAAAAATTCATTACCATTGCCAATCCCTCAAAGCCGTGGAGGCTAAAAGTAGTTCAAACGCTCTTTCCTGGCCAATAAATCTGTTTGTAAGTTCAATGACGTCCTTTGATTGCCTCCGCTGTGACCGACCATGAGTTGCGTATTATTGTTGAGGCCGAATGGTAACATTACTTGCCGTCAAAAGACCTGCTTATTGATTGATGCCAGTGTTGGGTATGACAGTTTTACGAATGAATATCAACCTCTAAAACAGTCAATATTGCGCAAGTGACAGCGGCGCTGTTGGAGAACTGTTTTCATAATAAAACCCATGTAAGAGAATTCAGCTTACCCCACCATCGTATTAAGTAGCTTAGATATACCATTTTTAGGAACAATATTCATCCTGAGTCACATTGATGAAGGTTTATGGACATGATCATTTCACAAACAACCATCTACTAAGATGACGCAGAAACAGCTTTTCTACAGATCATATCGTTTATTTAAATATTCGAAACAATTAGAATGTACCTTGTACAGTAATTGTTCATTGCCCGAGCAAGTGAAGTGATTTAACTAACATCTTGAAGCAAGTTATCTTGCTTGCGGCAAATCAAGAAACGTTGAATGAACTTCAGTACTCTCTGAGTTTCCGGCAGACACAAAAATGTGTTTTGGTACATATCGTTTGTTTACGATAATTCCCTGCAGAGATTAGCTGTAAAATTTTTCTTAACACGATAGATGTTTATTCATACTTGTATACATTACAAGGGGAAGACGAATGGATGGATCTCATTTACGCGTCGAAGTGTATTTTTTTTATGAATTTAACAACAAATCAATAGACTAGTAGAAATATCAACGGGTAGAGGTTCCTAGTTTTAGATCTACCCACGAAACCGTTAGTGTCATAAAAGCCAACTAAGTTGTTAGCTCACCTTTGATAAGCTTACTTTAACAAGCGGCGAGAACAATTTGTAATGTTCACAATTTTGTATGCGGCAATTCTTTCTATAGCTACTGTCGCAACTGTTGCTCATATGAAAGATTATTTGCCAATAGGATGACGTAAGCGCCACATTTGTATCCATGAAAAACATTTAGACGGGGTTTGAGGGAGAATTCTCTAACAAATTGACCCCTTTATTATGTCCTATCACGTACGTATAGAATTTACTTTAATGTATCCAGATCAGATGAACGACAGAAGCTGTTGCCAATTGCTGGTGTATGAAAAGCTGTTCACAATTCAGGTAGCCTTTAGTGACGGAGGCTGATATTTTTTTAGCTGTACAGAAGCAGTGCCCTAGGGGAGATCATTTTTTGTCATGACTGTAGTCTACACGGAGCATGCGTAGTCTATGCGTGGGAATTACGATAACTAATTTATCTATCCTACAGCATCACGTGTGACAGTTTGAGGATGTCAATGAACATGGGCGTATACGCTAACATATACGACTTTAGGCAAGAACGATAAGCAATGATCAGTTATTTTAACATTTAGACTTAATTAATGTTGTTCAATGAGCTCAGCGCAACGGTTGAGTCTCACGACGTGTACTTTTTTCAGCAGTGTTACCAGGCATACTTTGTTACCTTTTCAATTTGTGACCACCAGTTGAATTTCTATTCCCAACCAGCTCGGCGGGCTTCAAACGTTTAAGTCGACTGATCTTTGATGCTTCAGGAGACGGCCAACGAAGGGCACCTGATAACGGTAAACACTTGCAGAATGATCAGTTAGAACCATTTTTTTATCTGTACAGTTTATTCAAGGATCATTAAGACAACTTCATACAAATACAGTTATATTTGAGCTGGCAAATTCATACATAGTGACGAGGAAAATCATTCGCAGTTTCCATGCGCCAGCATAATTTTTCAAATATTAGCCTCCATGTTTCGTCCACAATTGCAATAATCAATGGAACGGGAAATGCCGGAGACCCTGGATCCGATTTCCTGCGCATAGACGAGTTAAACGGATCCTCTGCACAAATCGCGATTTCCATTTTTGCTGACACCATAGCAGTACTGAGATAAACGTACTAGTGAAGGGGAACAAATTTGAAGATCGCAATGAGTGGAGTAGTACTCGCCTGGAGTACTCAATGTTATTTGTGGATCACCTTATGCAATC
>SDVV010004110.1:0-20545 GCA_016164225.1 Gammarus roeselii
AATTATTCGCAACCCTGAACTGAAAATCTTAACATGAGAAGTTTACCCTACAGAGCCAAACTCTACACTGACTGTCTACTGAGAGGTGACCTGCTTCCCCAACTGCTCCATGACTCCCAATCTTACAAAAAGGGAGGTGCCTTGCGCTACTGCGTGAGAATGTACTCCTCCAATCAGGGAGCAGTCCCACCGTTCGTCCACCTCTGAGGGGGCGTATCCCCACGGTTCCATATCTCTTATTGGCACATCATTATATCCTAGACTCCACCTTCATTTTGGTAATACATGCAGGGCTAAGAAGTCGACAGACCACAAATACATAGCCAGCTGCTGCTGCCCCTATATCTATCATCAGAACAGCTGAATCTCCTTTCTACCGATCGGCACAAATGACTTCCCATTATACGACGGGCCGAACCGACGACGTACACGAGTGACCAAGTCCGAGAAGCCCGGATCTTGTTTGCTGAAGAAGCACAAATTGGGGGAAGGGTAGGCCTAATTCAGCCGTTTGCATCGTGAGAAACCCACACTTCGGCTAGATATTATAAGCGTACAAATAAAAAGAAGTGTTATAACATATAAATATATATTATTAGGTTAATAATGTTATTTGGTTATTTATATATTATTAGATTATAAATGTTAATAGGTTATATAAATAGAACGTTTACGTATAGGTATTTGCATTTCAATGCTAGGCATACTGTATTGCAATTCCATTGCATGTCATGTTGCATATTTGCATTTTTAATGCTAGTTCTCTGAATGTTTAGGGGTATTGATAATATACATTTATAAGATACTTTTTTTTATTGATAACAAATCTAACAGTTACATAAATATATACATGCAGTATTATAGATTAAAACCCACACTTTCCGGACACGTTCATAATTAAATTTTCAACCTTGATATCATTTCTACGTCGTTCGCTGTTGATCAATTTACACGTGTCATAGTTTCAATTAGTTTAATGTTATTTTTCTGCGATTGTATCATCAGTACCCTTGCGCTCTGTTTTAGTTACTCCTGCAGTAACTCCTTCTTTTGACTTCTCTCTTATGAGCTATCGGACGCAGAAAACAGGTACATAATAAACAGGTGACTAAAACATTCCTTCAAAAGGAGAAAGAACTCGTTATGGATTATTTTCAAGATGCAAATTATTTGCTCAGTGTGAATAGGATTGTCTTTATCAATGGAAGCATTTCTTTATAATTCTCTCGCTCTGAAAAAGTAGGTGAGATTGCACTTCCCTATTTAATCCATGTTTACATCAGTAGCATCACCCTAGAGTATAATTGACTTTTTTACGTTAGTTGCTTGGTTGGTTATACGCTTGTTTTTTTCTCGTACATCATGGTTTTTAAAGTATGTTTTTTTAGGTATGGTCGAGAATTGATCTTCTTGCTTTATGATAACTCGAGAGTTTTAGTATGTGTCTTCCAGTTTTGTATTTTCTCTGTAGAGTTTTCATCTTCAATGCCATCTGTTGGTTATTTATACAATATCGGAATATTAAGATATATTACGTTTGTATCTGCAATGTAAAACAGTATTTCAGGTCTAATTTAGTTACATGTTGTATATTTTTAGTATTTTAGATATCTTTTTACATCCTGGTACAATGCTTGACGTGGATATTATAAATATATAGATGATTCCATTTGTTACAAACTTGGTTTTGTTGTTAGCTTATTGTATGTTTATTGTTGGACCATACTTCAATGCTTAGGATGAAATAGATAGTCCCCTAGGCCAAAGATCGTTTTGTATATGTTTATTTGTATATGTAAACCGATTTACTGTGATGGATACCCAAGTGTATTACAATTTTTATTGGCAATTAAAGAAGGTTAAAGAATTACGTAGTTATTTTATTATTGTTGTTTGATTTTCTACGATAATCATAGGAATGTATGTTTAAGAGGTGTAAATTCATACTGCATCTTTGTGGAATTTTGTCAGTGAACCCTAGCATGTGTGCAGTTTAACGTTTTAGAAGACAATTAACTGGATGGATGGGTCCTGGTGTAGAGGTGGCTTCCACTCATTGGTGGTCATTTGGAGTTCATCCATGTTCAACGTGAATTTGTATGTTATTGTGGATGTTGGTCTTAACTTCCATGGGTTTGTTAGAGAGGTTATGCGCCAAGCTGCATATCGTTGTAGTGATTTACTCGGGTCGTCAGTGATCAGAAGCCCAGATTTTTATGGCCACACACTTGGAGACTTATGTCAGCCCCATTCTTGGCACCTGTACCTGTGTATAGATGCTTGGTTATGTCCAGGATGTGACTTTGCTCGACGTTGCTCAGAGATGATGGACTAAACAGATGCATGGTATGTCTGAGGTATTGTACCATGACTGGGTGGGGTAGATTGCTAAGAAGTGACCTAGTAAAGCATTGTAGAGCTCGTTGTTATGACACAGTGGGCTTCGATTTTGTCCTATTATCGATATTATATCATAGTAAGGTTTAAGAATTTTTCAGATTGAACGGATACCGTAATATTATTATTTTTCATGCATGAACTCAGTGTTAAATGTCAGATATTTTTGGTATGACTGATATGCTGTTATGGTATTAGTGTACGATCTCAGTCATGAACCAGATCACGTGGGATATTGGAGTAGGATTTATCGTCTGGGCATGGTGGGATACACCGTCTATAATAGTTAATAATTGTCGGTTAGGGTAGAGTAGACGATCTTATATAGCTATTTTATAGTTGTTGTTGTATGTTTTGATTGGTTATCTTAGGGATATATCTGTATTTGATATAAATTTGACTAATTCCATGGAATGTTGGGTATAAAATACGCTTAATTGGATGTAATGATCCAAAATATTGATATGTTTTACCTCTCGACATTGGATTTGGGTCCGATTCCATGTCGTCTTGGAGAACTAATCTACCGAATTTGTGTAGAGTGTTTGGGTTAAAATTCTCCAATTATTTAATGCACATCTCAATTATGTTATCCGCTCGCATGTCTTTACCAGATGCTTATTCCCGTTTGTCTTGCTTCCATTAATGTTTGTGATCCGTTTGCAGTTTGTACACTCAGAAGATATTCATAAATTCATACTTTGTTCTGAGATTGCGTTCCAATTCAAAATATCTGACTTATTCGAGCATTCACCAGATCCACTGTAGGTTTGTAATGTAGAGGGGCCGTAAATCTAACTCATCCTAACCTATTTTTTCCCCGTTTTTATATTTATGTTAGATACTTCTTTATTGATTTTAGTTTTTTTTTATCAAATCTATCCACTTGACTCTGTAGTTTTACCACTCTTTAGCAGATTGTGTGCCTACATATATAAATATATATTTTTTCACTTTGCTTGTTACAAGTCCAGTAATATAGATTAATTTCAAGTAATGTTAGGTGATCGCTCGTTAGTCGACTGTAGAGTTCAAAACATTTATGTAAGCTTACCGCATATGTCAGTGAGTGCTACAGGTGTTGAAGCGTAAGCAAGTTTTATGTATTGTTTTACTGTTAGAATAAGATTTTTTGTTGTAATATTGGATTTGTTGCTCCTACCATATTCGTCTATTATAACGAATATTGAATGATTCTACTCTAACATTTTACTATTGTTCTGTGATGTAAGGTCCGCAGTCATCAAGATCTAGGATATAAACCATGTCTAAGGTACCTAATTAGCGAAATATTTATCTATGTACGACAAAAAAGATCATATATCAATGAATGCAAAAAGGGTTGCCATACACTGCCAGATGCATTAATACCTAACCTAACCTATTTTAACCAATATTTATGTAGTTACATTTAAGGTTGATGTTTATGTATGGTATTGACATGTATGAATCTCTCCACTAGGACTGTATATTTAACATATTATTGGCAGTTTGAATACACTTCTTTGATTTTGATCCAGCAAAATATCATTTTGCAGATGTTTAGGTTCCAGGATTTATCGATATCTCCATTACATGTTTGGATGAGACACACCATGTTGGTTCCAAAAGAACAACTTCACTTCATTTGTTGCAAGTTTTTTTAGTGTGGATCAGTTATACGCGATGTTAGGTTCAAAGATCTGGTAAATCTGACCCCACCTAACCATTATTTATGTATTTTTTCCATTCAAGTTTGATGGTTATGTATGGTATTTAGTCATTCTGTTATACGATGTACATATCAAATTCCTCCACATTGTCATATTTTACGTAGCTTTTATTTTAATATCACACACCAGGTACACACATACACGCTTTATACGCATGTACAGGATCGAAGGCATCGCCTGTGCCGGTACTGTCCCGGCACCATGAAGGCATTTACTAGCATTTGCACTAATATACAGGATTATTGACCATTTGTATCATTTTACTATAGATCTATAGTGTAATGACCACAGTCAACAAAATTCTAGATAATAAATCACGCCCAAGCTGCATAATTAGCGATTCATTTATGAATGTACGATAATAAAACCAAAATAAAACCAAATCAAAAACAAAACCAAAGGAAAACGAAACGAATTTAACAATATCAGATACGTTAATACCTAACCTAACCAATCACACCAAAAAATACATATTTCATGTTCATAAATTGTAATTATTCAGGGATTATTCGTTATCCATATCAGATCACTCCACATGGTTCTATTTTACGTACCTTTTTAATACCACACACACCAGGTACACACACATACAAGCGTTGTACGCATATGCAGGGTTGGTCACGGCATAATTTAGTCGTTTTTGAGGTCGGTACCGGCAGCATGTAGGCATTTACACACATTTGTGCAAAAAGGGTTACCATACACTGCCAGATGCATTAATAACTAGGCAGCCTAACCTAACCATCTTAACCAATAATTATGTATTTTCGTTAAAGTTTGACAGTTATGCATTATATTTAGTCATTTTTTATGCAATACACACATCAAATTCCCTCCACATGACTCTATTTTACGTTTTTTTTAATAGCACACACTATGTAGACACATGTACACATTTGTATGCATATACAGGGGCGGTTAACATCTGTAGCATTCATACCACCGATCTGTGATTTTTTCCATTAGAACGACATCCTTACTTTGTTACACGATATTCAATGTGGATCAGCTTCACGTCATGTTAGGTTAAAGAACTAATCATCCTAACCTAACCTAACCTTTTCTATCCAAGAATTATGTTTTATCGATCGACTTTTCATGCCAACACATGATATTCAGTGTTTTAGGATTAATGCATAACAAATATCTCCACTTGACTCTGCATTTTGATCTATCCTTTGCAGTTTTTATACACACTTCCAGCTTTGATTTAGCAAATTTCATCCATTTTTCATATGTAATTACATCGTTGTTGATTGTTAAAGCTATTTTTAAATGATTCCTGATCTCTTATTTGACACAGTTCTACATCACTTATACATGTTATTCACATCCATCAAAAACCAAACCTTACCTAACCTAACCTTATGTTTGGTATTCAGTCATTGATATATACATATGAATCCTTTCACACGGTTCTTTATAAAACTTACACCTAATTCTTCCTACTTCGTGGTCACTCTCGACCCATATTAACTAGCAGAGAGGCTAGATTTTCAATCTTAGGTTGTTTATATGTTACAATTATTTCATATTTGTATCCAGTTTCCTACAAACGAACACTTCGTCTCACACTAGATCTACCACATTGACTTCAATATCTCCTGACAATACATCCTTTGATGACTTGCATGTTTGATTTGCTTTTTCCTTCCTATAATTTTCGTTTTCTTGACGATGACTTCTTGCAGATGTCGCCACACATTCCTCGTGGATTTATGTTTATTAAATTTTATTTATTCTTTGCACAGATTACAGACCCCCGTTACTCCATTACTTTCAAACAAACGATGTCTCAAGCTATACCCCATTCTTCCACAACAGAATCACATACTTGACTGAGCAAGAATTGATCGGACTCTGATTTATATCCTACCAATCTGTAACACATCTAGATCATTCAGCCCCCCCTCCCCCCCCAGATAGGTTTATGGCAATGTTTAAATTTGTCATGAGCGACATTTTTAGCTTCGTTTCATTCCGTGAAACATATTCTTCTACTAATTTCGACAATTCGGTGGTACCTCCGACTAACTGACTTGATGTATTTTTATTGCAATTCATTGCTTAACATTTGAGTTTAGGATAATATAAACATTTGATAAAGGAGTTCCATGGTTCATCATTAGTTTTATTGACATTATTTACAACTTTGCTGGCTTATCAATTACGTCTACCTTAATTATTTTTTATTTGAAACAGAATGGTTCGTACATCCAATCATACCCATCATCACTATGTTTCAGTTTCCTCTCAAAATTCCTTTTATACTCCATCATATCTTTGATGCGGATACCAAAGGCTGTTCCGTTCCCATGAGTCAACAAATGTATTGCTTCTTCTTCTTGAACCTCAATTATTCGAAAATTCTCCAATTCAAATTAATTCTGATCATCATCATTGAGAAATTTTGCATACGATCCAGATTTTCTTTTGTTCTTAGGTACAATTTGTTTTCCACTACATCAGCTTTATGACAGTCATGATGATGATTTTTCACCTAGATCATATCAGTTTCGAGATTTACTTGCTTATTCATCTTAAACTTTGTTATATACGACTGTAATGCGTCGACATTAGTTACCCAAAGCCGACTTCATTTTTGAGATAACTGATATTTTCAATGTCAATAACTGATAGATAACTGATAACTGATATTTTCAATGTCAATATATCTTCGAACCAAACCAAATCATCTTCGGAGATTTATTCATCCAACACTCGTAAACAAATTTTTGAGACGTGAACATTCATTTTATTTATTCAAAGACGAAACGTCCGTCTCCGTCTCTGCTTGTTCTCCACGTAACACTGACTCCAATCTCGGCATCCAACTAGCTGTTATAATGCGATTACATGTTTTTTTTTTCAAAACATTAAGCCTATCATCGCTCGCTTTGGTCATCAACTGTGGACCTGAACATAACCAAGAATCTATACACAGGTACAGTGGTTAAGAATGGGCCTGACATGAGTCTCAAAGAGTGTGGCCATAAAGAGCTGGGCTTCTGTTCACTGACGATCTAAGGAAATCACTACAACGATCAGCAGCTTGTCGATAACCTCTCTAACAAACCCATGGAAGTTAAGACCAACGTCCACATAACCTTACAAATTCACGTTGAACTTTTATGAACTCCAAATGACCACCGAAAAGTGTAAGCCGCCTCTACACCAGAACCCATCCATCCAGTGAATCGACTTCTAAAACGTTAAACCACACACTTGCTAGGTTTCAATGACGAAATTCCACACGGATGCAGTACGAATTTACACCTCTTAAACATACATTCCTATGATTATCGTGGAAAAAATAATCATACAACAACAACTATGAAAGAAGCCAAATAAGATTCTCTACTCTTCTCTAATCGATATTAAAAATTGTAATACACTAGGGTATCCATCATAGTAAATCGGTCTACTTATGCAAATAGGCATATACGCAACGAGCTCCTGCTTATGGGTGTCCTCTAACTTCTTCTAAACATTGAAGTATGTTCCTTAACTAAATATACAATAAAGTAACAACAAGACCAAGTTTGTAACAAATCGAATCTTTTATATATATAATGTCCACGTCAAACATTGTACCAGGATGTAAGAAGATTTATAGAACACTAAAAATATACAACATGTAACTAAATTATACCTGAAATAATGTTCTACATTGCAGATACAAACGTAATATATCCTAATATTCCGATATTGTTTAAAAAATACCCCATCTCGTTCATCGAAGATGTAAACTGAAACAAAAATACCAAAACGGTCATGATATAATGAAATAAGGAGAATGGTGCAATAACCGACCATCTATGCCTGAAATAGTGTACTTCATGGACAATGCAAACCTAAAATATACTAAAAAATCATATAACTGAATGAGATTACTATTCAAATTTCCAAAAACTCTACAAATTCAACATATATCAACCGATCATTACTAAGTATACATAACACAATGTAATAACTTACATAAAATCTATATCGTTCAGCTACTCTCGCTATTAGAACACCGCGTCAATGGAACGATGATATATCTGCTTCAAACTTGGATAATGCGTTATGGGGTAGATAGATTCTCGTAACGGAGTCACTCTATCAAGCAAAAATACTAATATTAACCCGTCAACTACCAAACTATTATACCATACTATTCCTAGAGATAAATTCTTTTCTAAGATATGGAAACCAGAATTGAACGGAATACTCGAGATGCGGTCTAACAAATGCAATGTATAACCTAAAAATACTGTGTCGGTTCTTGTTCGAGATAGTGCATGATATCATACATAGTATTTTGCTTCTTTTTATAGTCGCATCATTACATTGCTTGCTGCTTTTTGAGTCGTTGCTAATGATGACTCCTAAGTCTCTCTCAACAGTGATAGGAATGTTTCTTACCGTACATAGAGTATTCATGCTTGCCGTTATGAGGACCTATGTACATGACTTTACATTTGTCTACATTAAATTTCATTTGCCACTTTTCTGACAAATTAATAATTTTATAAAGTCTAATTAGATTTGCTAACACTCATGTTCGGTTTGCACTTTTCTCTTATCTTAGTATCGTTTGCAAACTGGATAATGTTTGAAAGCTCGTTTCTATCGAGATCTTTTCTGAATATTACGAAAAGAACTGGACCTAACACGAATCCATGAGGCACGCCGCTTGTCACGGTACCCCAAGGAGATGAAGCACCGCTAAGAACAACTCGATGCCGTCTACCCATGAGCCAATATTCTATGAAGTTATTAAGCACGCCTCTAATACCAATGCCGTTCAATTTACAAACTAAGTGCTTGTGGGGGGCCTTTATGGAAGGCCTTTTAAAAGTCAAGGTAAATGATTTCGATTGAAGATTTTGTGTCGTGAATGTCAATTATATTTTTGAAAAAAGTAACAAGTTCGTAGGACAAAGCCATGCTGAGAGTCGCCAATCAACATGTTTGATTATAAACTTTCCATCAATTTGTCAATGACTGATGTGAGACTATTTGGTCCGCAGTTGCCGAAACACCTTTTGGATCCTATTTTAAAAATTGGAGTAACGTTGTCCACTTTCCATTTAGAGGGGCAAATGCTATTTCGGAGAGATTTGGTGAAAATGTTTGAAAGATGTTCGGCGATTTCATCTTAAGTTTATTTCAAAATTTTTTCATGAACTTGGTCTGGAGCTGGAGATTATGTGACTTTCATATTATCTCTATGTGTAATAATATCGGCAGGAGTAAAGTTCATTGTGCTGAGGGCTTTGATTCGTTTTTGCGCTATGGTATCGCCAGGATTAGGAATATCCTTATTCTCTAACGTAAATGCAGAACAAAAGTATCGATTAAGTAGGACACTCATTTTAGTGTCGTCCGTTTCTAGCTCACCAACATCGTTCGCAACTGTACCAATTACAGACCTTGATTTTTTCTGCTCGAAATAAAACTGAAAAATTATTTCTGATTAGTTTTGGCATAGGCCGAAATTTCATTTACAAAGCTTTCCTCTTACGTTGGACCCTCTTTAGATCTCTTCTCCTGCTGTTGAATTCATTTTTTGCAACGTCGTCATGTGGGTATTTCTGTTTTATCGAGTGTTTTGCTTTCATTTGTGACTGAAGGCGCTGCAACTCTCCTTTCCCGTACTTAGGCTGATTAACTGCTGTTATTGCACGGGATATGCTCATATTTGTTGTTTTTAGCGATTGATTGACATGCTGTCTGAGGGTTATATTTGCTGACGCCATTGACTCTCTTAAGCTGCCAAAGTTAGCTAATCTAAAGTTAGGGACTTTTTCGCAGTTTATCGATGTTTTCAACTCAAGCTCTATCATAAAATGGATATAGTTATGGTCGCCAGTTCCGAGTGGTTCGTCCACTTTGACGTTCGTGGCATGAGAGTCGCTTGCGCAAAATATAAGATCAAGAATTTTGCTATCTCATGTAGGTGTCTTTACCGTCTGAGTCATGAACTTATCGTCCGCACAATCAATTAGAAAATGTCAGAAATATTAGAAGTCTCCAAGCGCTATACTGTTTTATGCTGTGACCACATCGCCGAGGGTGACGTAGAGATCGATATCATCTGCAACTTTGCTTTCTGGGGGACGATAGACGAGGGTGATTTGACATTTTGTATGTTTACCGGCTTCTTGGATCGATACTATGTCGTGCTGCTGCTTGTAATAGTGACTTCTAATATTTGCAGAGTGTTTTTCATGACGGACATTACTCCTCCACCCTCTCGACCTTATCTGTATTGGTGAAATATTAAGTAACCGAGGAGAGTGAATTCACCTAAATAATATCTGGTGCTCAATTTCATACACGATTCTGTGATTGCTATTATGTCGATATTTTCATTCAATGCAGGTATACCTAATTCTTCGATATCATCTCGGAGACTTCTGGCGTTCACACAGTAACATTTGAAAGTACTGTTAGTCACGTTAACTTGATTTTCTTGATATGTACTGCTTTTATTTTGAATCGCTATGTCGGAGCCGAAACTTTTGTTTTCGTTTACACGGATTGTACCAGCGGAAAAGCGACTGCTACCTCTAACTCGGATTGGATTGATGTCAGGAACTTTTTGGCTAAGACCTGCGTTGATGTTTTGATGGGCTCTTGTATTGGTTGTGTATCTAGTATTAGCACGGGTGGAGGCCGTGGGGTGATTCGTCGGGCAATTCTGGCGGAGTTGCAGGTTTGATATCAGGTACATTTTTTGACCTATTATCGATGACAAGAGCAGCTTCGATGTTTATAAGTATGTTTTTGGAAGTATCAAGTCCATACCTTGTTAGTTATTCTATTAAAGTTATAGTACTTTGGGTCGGTCACGTTTCCCAACGATCAAAGAAGGGGATTTGCTGAACTTCGCAGAAAGCTCCTAGGCGATTATTAAGAAGAATCATCTTGCTTAACTTGTATCTGTTCTGGTTCGTATGGGGCAGGATGCTAGTGACATGAATGAGGCAACGTAGATGCAGGCTTATTTAAGCAAATACCTACCAAGAGTGTTGATGGAGGATTTGATGAGTTGAGTTGATTTTCCGGCACAAGGTATTTCGACAATGCAAAGCGATAAAGCAGTTACAACTCCGACAGCAGAGGACAGCGTTTGGCACTTCTTCTCCCACGAGCTTTCTCCAAGAACCAAGACGTAAATATTTGACTTGAGAGCGAGTAAATTCAATGTTGCTGGTAATTATTGGTATTGTCAAGTTCAACAATTCATACTCTTATGGAAATAAGAGGCCGCAATTCAAATTTTTAAACTCTATATTAACCACCTAGTAACTAACTAGCTTCTAAAACCGCTATATTTCGAACACTGTGTTCCTCATCAAGCGAGCTAAAACAAATGAAAAGATCTGTAACATTTTGAAAATCAATAAAAGGAAGGGAATATAATACCTAATAAAAAGGAAAAGCGGTAAGAGGTGCCCACAAAAACAAGAACATCACTTTGGCGGAGGTGAATTGTTTAAAATATCCGGATTCGAATCTAAAATGAAATTTTTGGTTGCGCTGTCTATAGTACAAACTCCTCCAACAAGGTTAAAATTAGGAAGATGCTGAATTGATGTGGACTCGACAATAAGACGCTTTTTTAAATCATTTGAGGAGAAAACAATTTTTGATGAACTCCAATCAATATTGTGATCAAGAAATGACACACGATTATACAAGGCATTTTCAGGTTTAGCGTATCTAATACAACTTCTATGTTCTTTTAATCGAGTAACTAAATAGCGACTAGTTTGGCCTACATACATCTTCGAACGATCAGCGCAGGGGATCACATACACACCCGGGCCATAATCCTGAGTGAGCTCAGGTTTTGTTTCAACAAGTTTTGAGCGTATAGATAAGAGCGTCTTGTGCACTGTTTTAATATTGCGTGATTTAAATATAGGAGTAATAAACTTAGAGCAGACTGAATTAATGGGTAATGTTAAGATTTTTTAGTTCTCTCTCTCCGCCTGGTCATTAGCTGTTGAATAAAATTTTCTTTTTGCATCAGAGCGTGCCCTATTAATAAAATATTGAAGATAAGCAAGCTTCTTCAAGGCATTCCCTATGTAGCAAATTCCCCCTTCCAGAAGGCATAGGTCACCAATACTGAGGGCTCTTAGGAACATGGAATAGACAACAGAACGCTTTGCGTGGTGTGGGGGCCACGAAAAGTAATGCAAGTAAAGACCAGAAGGAGTTGGCTTCCGGTAGACAGTGAATTGACTATTAGATCTGATGACTTTAGTATCTTAATATGCCGGTAGACAGTGAATTGACTATCAGATCTGATGACTTTAGTATCTTAATATGCCGGTAGACAGTGAATTGACTATTAGATCTGATGACTTTAGTATCTAAATATGGTAACTTTAGCTACTCGATTAAAATAACATAGAAGTTGTACTAGATACGCTAAACCTGGTAGTGCCTTGTATAATCATGTCTCATTTCATGATCACAATATTGATTGGAGTTCATCAAGAACTGTTTTCTCCTCAAATGATTTAAAAAAGCGTCTTATTGTCGAGTACACATTAATTCAGCATCTTCCTAATTTTAACCTTGTTGGAGGAGTTTGTACTATAGACAGCGCAACCAAAAATTTCATTTTAGATTCGAATCCTGATATTTTAAACAATTTACCTCCGCCAAAGTGATGTACTTGTTTTTGTGGGCACCTCATACCTTATTTTTCTTTTTATTAGTTATTATATTTCGTTCCTTTTGATGACTTTTAAAATTTTATAGATCTTTTCATTTTTTTAGCTCGCCTGATGAGAAACAGTGTTCGAAATATAGTGGTTTTAGAAGCTAGTTAGTTAGTAGGTGGTTAATATAGTAAAAAAATTGAATTGCGGCCTACTATTTCCTAACTTATGTTAGCTCGGTAGTGAGCTTCATTCTCCTGAGGTGCCTTATTGCTCGTGCTCTAAAGAGATGGTGTTCGAGCGGCCTATTATTTCCAAACTATCTTAGCTCGGAAATGAGCTTCATTCTCCTGAGGTGCCTTATTGCTCCTGCTCTAAAGAGATGGTGTTCGAACTCTCCAAGTTGAAAATTTTAAACTTTACTGGACGATATTCGGTCTCCGAGCAATATTCGGCTTAGAACGGTGACTGGATCTTATTTTGATACAGTAAAATAGAGCGAGGGTGAAGGAGCTAGGAATCCCTTTCTCTGTAAGGCCCTTCCTCAAAGACGGCAAGAAGAGCGGGGGTAGGAGAGGCTTACGCCTCTCCGAACCCTTATGTCAGGGTCGTTGAATGTGCGTGGCTGTAGTACGAATGAGGTAAAAAAGAGAGAGATTGGTGAAATGTTTGTGAGGAGGGAGTTTGATGAGTTGGCGCTGAGTGAGACAAAATTGAAAGGTAAGGGCGAATGTGAGTTTGGTGTGGTAAGTGGAAGAAAGTCTGGTCTGGAGGCAGGTTGGGCACGAGAAGGTGTGGTCTTGATATAGAGTGATCGGTGTGCTCGTTGCACTACCGTATGGAAGGAGGCGTCCCCAAGATTGATGGGGGTGAAAGTTAAGTTAGGCGTAGGAAGATAGGCATTTGTGAGTGCTTACGGACCTGGCAGCGAGAGGAGTGAAGAAGAGAGGGAGCAATTCTGGACTGACCCGAGTGAGTGTATCGAGAATTTTGGAGTTCATTTCAATGTATTTGAACTGGGTGACCTTAATGCGAGAGTTAGAGATGTAGTGGTGGAGAATGTGATAGAAAGGTACGGCGTTCCCGGTAGAAATGACAGTGGAGAAAACCTGATAGGTCTGTGTATGGAGCATGAGTTGGTGGTCGGGAAGAGTTTGTTCAAGAAGCGAGATATCCACAAGTACACATGGGCAAGGATGGCCCGTGGTGCAGTGGTGGAGAGAGCACTGATGGATTTCGTGCTGATATCGAGGAGAGTGGTGGGGAGGCTGTTGGATGAGCGGGTGTTGAGAGGGGAGGGTGGAGCAGTGTCTGGCCATCTGCTGGTGGAAGGTAGATCAAGAGTGGAGCAGAAGTGGAAGGGCAACAAACGAGTGGAAGGAGGAAGAGAGGTAGCGAAAATGAGTGGACTGAATGTGAGAAGTAGAGCCGAGGAGTTCCAGCAGGCGTTGAGGGAAGAATATGACAACGTGAGAGAACAGGACCTGAGAGATGTGGAGGAAGAATAAGAGACGTTAAGGGATGCGTTGCTGTGGGCGTGTGGGCGGTTGCAGGAGGAAAGGTTGCGTGTGGTAGAACGAGGAGGTCAAACTGGCGGTGGCACGGAAAAGAGGAGCGTTTGAGGAGTGGTTGCATGTGAAGTCGGTGGTGACCTATGAAAGCAACAAAGAGAGGATAAAAAGATCGAGGTGAAACGGGTGGAGAGGAGAACCAAAATGGACGCTGATGCCAGGTAGGGCAGACGGTTGTGCCAGAATTTTGAGGAGAACAAAAAGATGTTCTGGAAAGAGGTGAAAAGGGTGAGAAAGGGAAAGACCGGAAAGAAGGATGTGGTGAAAGATGAAAACGGCCAGTTGTTGTTGGAAAGTGGTGATGTACGGAAGAGGTGGGCCAAGTATTTTGATGAGTTGTTGAATGTCGAGGACGACAGAGAGGCTGATATTGTTGCTGTGGGTGGTGGTGCTCGGATGCCAGTTTTGGGAGAAAGACTTGTGGTGGACATTACCAGGGAAAAGGTGCAAGAGGCAGTGGAGGTGATGAAAGCAAGGTAAGCCCTTGGTTTGGATGACGTTGCGACCGAGTGCCTGAAGGAGGGTGGAGTAACGATTGTCGAATGGTTGATGAGGTTACTGAGCTTGTGTTTTGTTGCAGGCGTATTACCGATTGAGTGGCGCAGTGCCTGCATTGTTCCGCTATAAAAGGGCAAAAGAGATAAAAATTAATAGGGCAACTCGAGAGGTATACAGTCTGTTATGTGTGGTTAGTAAGTTGTACGGGAGAGTGAGAGTACTGATCAAAACGATTAGAGACAGTACAGACTGCGTAATTGGAGAGGAACAATGTAGCTTTAGGAGCGGTAAAGGGTGTGCTGATCAGATTTTTGAAGTGAGGCAGGTCTGTGAGAAGTACCTTAACAAAGGAAAGGATGTGTTCTGGGCCTTCTTGGTGGAAAAGACATACGACAGGATTGACAGGGAAGCGCTGTAAAGGGTGTTGCATTTGCATGGGGTGAGCGGCATCTGCTGAAAGCGGTGCAGAGCATGTGCCAGAGTGGGAAGCGAGGTGAGTGATTGGTTCACAGTGAAAGTGGGACTGAGACAAGGCTGCGTGATGTCTCCCTGGCTGTTCAACCTCTATATAGATGGAGTGGTCAGGGAGGTGAACGCGAGTGTGCTGGGTCGTGGCTCGGGACTGTTGGAAGCGAATGGGTGAAGTTGGCAGTTGAGCCAGTTGCTATTTGCTGATGATACGGCCTCGGTTGCAGATTAAGAGGAGAAGCTATGTAGGCTAGTGTCTGAGTTTAATAGAGTGTGTGAGAGGAGGAAGCTTCGAGTGAACGTGGGTAAAAGTAAAGTAATGATATGCTCGAGGACTGTCGATACGAGCAAATTTAGTGTCCCCCTAAATTAAGAGCTCTTCGAGGAAGTTCAGGGTTGTAAGTATCTGGGCTCCCATGTGGAGTTAACTGAACTAGTGGAAACTGAAGTGAAGGTGCGAGTGAAGGACGGGTGTAAAGTGTTGGGTGCACTGAAGAGTGTAATGAGCTGTAGGACGTTGGGGATGGAAGCAAAGAGACGGTTGTATGAGAGTGTTGTTGTCCCAACTGTGCTCTACGGAGCTAAGACTTGGGGGTGAGAGCAGAGGAGAGAAGAAGGTTGAATGTTTTCGAGCTGAAATGTTTGAGGAGCATGGCTGGAGTAACGCTGAGAGACCGGATCACTAACGACGGGTTCGAATCAGAACAGAGATGGTGAAGAAGTTGGAGAACAGAGTAGGTTCGCGTGTTCTGAGATGGTTTGGGCACATGGAGAGGATGGATGAAGGGAGATTGGTGAAAAGGGTGATGAATGCGGAGGCGAGTGGTCGTAGGCCTAGAGGTAGACCGAAGTTTGGGTGGATGGATGGTTTGGAGCAGGCGTTGGGAAGGAGAGACATGAATGTGGAAGTAACGAGAGAGCGTGCAATAAAAAGGCGTGAGTGAGGAATGATTGTGAATGGTTGATTTTGACGCTGCTCTGATGTGCTTTCACGCTGTTGGCATCCCGTTGTCGGGATGGTCGTGGGTGGGGGGGGAGGGCGGTTATTATGACGCAGCGGAGGTAACCCAGTGAAAACTGTCGGGCCCTGCTGCTGACAACGGATACCCGAACTGCACTCATGACTCAGAGTGTGTGTTGCAGGGTTACCGGCCTGACCCTAAGTTGTGTGAGTGTGAGCGTATGAGGGTGTAAGGTGCGCCTCGCCGTCGGCCACCCCCCTTTCTGGGGGATGCGGCCTAGTGTCTGTATCTGTAATATAAAATAAAGGAGCTTCTGTTTCCTGGAAACTTTGAAGCTTAGACGCGAAGAACAGTATGCGATGTAAATTTCAAACTCAGTTAGCTATCCGTCATTGGTTACGATGCTGACTTCTGCGTAAAGCTACAGATTTTATTAACCCAAGTCTTGAATAGATTTCACCCAATAGGTGTATACTGCCTACCTATGGAGATATTTATTATTAGAAGATACGTCAGCTTGGACGGAGGAACGAATGATTCTACCAACTGTGGAATAGCTGTCAATCGGATGCAACTTTCTTCAAGTTGCCTTGCAAGTGGCAGTGCTGCAATAATTTGGTTCTTCGGGTCTTCTTGTCGCAGCACCGTGTTGTCAGTGTGCCTGCAATCCCTGCAGTGATTGTAACTTGTAACTTCTCTTCTTCACGGGGCTTTTTGACCGGAGTCAATTTACTCCGAGACCAGCTATGGTGGAGTGCGCGACCTCACGGCCGGTCGAAGCGGTGCGTCGAGCCAATGTACGCCTCCACAACCTTGAAGATGATAGTCGCAGCAGGATCACCACTGAGAAGTAAAGAGAGTCTGGGTGCAAAGTGCCCTCGAGCACGCAGGCTGACAAGTTGATGACGCCGGGCAGCAAGGTAGTGGGGCAGACAAAAGAAATGATATACCGTTTCATCTGAATAACAGTTAGGGCAGTCTGCGGAGTCAATCTGACGGATTTTATGGAGTGGTTTATTCAAGGTAGCAGTATCCAGTCTGAACCTAGCAGAAAGTGACTCAGAAAATTGCGACTGTATCCCCGATGCACAGCCAAGAAGAATAGTAGCTCATGAACAGGAAGAATGGAGGTTGCTGCATCCTTAGCAGCTGCATCTGCAGCCTCATTGCCAGGAATGGGACAATGGGCTGGGATCCATTGAAGGTGCACACTGCGGAGGGGAAATAGAAGAAAATGTCTATGAATTGCAAGAACAAGGAAGCTATAGGAAGAAAGCCTCGAGAAGGACAGGAGAAAGAGGAAGGACGGGCTGTCTGTGAAAATGACATTAGGGGTGGAAGCCTGCTGTGAGGATAGAAAGATCAGTGCTTGCAGGACTTCAAAGAGTTCAGCAGCAAAAATTGTGTGACCTGCAGGAAGACGGTAAGACAACTTTAAATTACTATGAGGAGCAGCCACACCCACCCCAACACAGGTTGCATTTTCGCCCATCACCGAGTGCTGGAGCACTATCTTCTACTGCATCTAAGGCAGCAGTGTGGGAAGGTGGTGTGGATAATTGAAAGATGAGGGAACCTGGGAGGGAGAACAGATAAAATTTCCTGAGGGGAAGAGGGAGGGAGAGTGAAGCTATGAAATAGGAACAGACGACATGCTCTGTATAGAAGAGGGGTACGGTGATGGCGACCTGAAAAGGAATTGAGGTGAGGAAACGATCGCGACGTAAAAGAGCATAGAATGGATGATCAGTAGGACGCAAACAAAGTTGGAGAAGAAACCGGCCGCAGCGTTCCTCACGGTATAAATCAGGTGGTAATAATCCAGCTTCACAGTAGAGAGGGTCTAAAGGGGTAGAGCGCCAAGCGCCAATGAGAAGGCAAGCAGCAGTTGAGTGAATCACATAAAGTCGAGCAAGAAGTGAGGGAGAGGCAGAAGAGTAAAGGAGTAGCCCATAGTCAGTAAGACCTCTGATATATGCCAGAAAGAAGAGTAGAAGTTTGGGGCGCAAGCCCCCAAACCGTGATCCAGCAAGCACACGCATTATGTTGAGACGCTCTTGACAACGGAGCAGTAGGAAATCAATGTACGGACGCCAAGTCAAACGAGGAGAGTCAAATATTATGCCAAGCAGTTTTAGGTGCTGAGAATATGGGGTGGGTACACCAGAGATGTAAAGTGGTGGACAAGAGGGAACTGAGCGCTTAAGGGTAAAAAACGAAGTACCGGACTTTTGGGGGTTGATGAGTCGACGCCAGCGGTGCGCCCAAAAAACAAAGTTGCCGATAGCAGCCTGTAGAAGTGCCTGGGCAGAAGAAGCAGAGTCAGCAGTAACAAACATAGTTATGTCATCAGTATAAATTGAGGATGTGACACAGGAGAGGAAGGTAGGTCAGACAGTAGTATATTGAAGAGAAGGGGAGAGATGATGGCACCTTGTGGAACACCAGAAATAATCGGATGAGACCGAGAAGAGGCTGAAGAGACAGAGACAGAGAAGGAGCGGTCTGTTAGGAAGCTGGAAATTTACCGAAGGAGACGGCCTGACACCTATGTGATGCCGGTTTGAACAGGATTGCCCGATTGGAAGCTCGATCAAAGGCACCAGAGAGATCAAAGATTGCAAGAACTATTTGTTGTGTGTGAAAAGCCAATTGAATTTCATGTTTAAAGAGGATGAGAGCATCCATGGTGCCATGTTGGGGGCGAAAACCAAATTGGTGAGATAGAAAAGTATTATTCCTCTCAAAATCCCACATGAGACGGGCAACGACAAGCCTCTCCATGAGCTTCCCAACACAGGAGAGCAGAGATATGTGCCTGTAGGCGGCTACTGTGGTGTGGTAATTGCCGGGCTTTGGAACCCGGATAATTTGGAAGGATCTCCAGGCTGGAGGGATATCAGCAGTACGGTAAGAAAGGTTGAAAATGTTCATGATAGCATGGTGATGGGTCCAAGGGAGGTGAGAGAGAAACTGGTTGTGAAGAAGGTCAGAACCAGGAGAGAGAGTAGGATGAAAGCTTGGGAAGAACAGAGCACAGCTCAGAGAGAGAGAAACGGTGATTGAGAGTGACATCTGCATCTGAGTTAAGTTTATCACTGCCATAAATATCTGCCTCACTCAAATACGCTGAGTCAGGTTTTGCAAGGAGGTGAACATGAGAGAAAGAAAGAGAAAAGTGTGAAGCTAGGGCATTTACAGCTTTGGTGGATGCAAGAGGAGAGGTACTAGAGGTGAGAGAAAAAGTAGAGGGAGGAAGTTGTCCCGAGATTGATCGTAACATCTTCCATATCTGGGCAGATAAAATAAATAATAATAAAATAAAAAAGTTTATTCATACACAAGTGGTATGTTCTTCTTTGAAACAATAAATTTATACATAGTAAATATAAACTAGGTAAAATGACAAGCTTAGAACATGTAACTAAGTAGTTGGAGCTGTGTGCAAGCGGTAGGGAGCCATTTTACTATCCTAGCTGGACATACGAACACGGCTATTGCCTTAACATGTCATGACAAGAGAGCTATTAGGGTAAGTTGTAATGTTGACATAAGGTGTTGCAATTTGACAAGGGGATAATTTATAAGACAATTAGTTAGAGTGAGAATGGATAATTCAGCAGGACTGCCTGATTTATTGGGTAGCAAAGAATGTGACGGTATGAGTGGGTCTATGCAAGACAGTCACTGACAAAAAAGCATATAGAGTATCAATATTATAATATATGATCAACTTAACAAAGGTTTCTTCGTACACGAGTTGTGTGTTATTCTTGAGGGGCATTGAGCTCCCTAACGTGACACGACGAAAGAGCTGTCAAGATAGGTTTGAGGTGCACAATAAGTATGCATTCTATCATAATGAGATTAGGTGTTGTTATTTGACCTTGGAATCATTTGCATAGTAATTAGTATGAATTCTGTAGTTTGAACCCACAGCCCAATTAGTTGAACAGCAAAGAGTGTAACGGTATATGTGTGTCTATGTGAGTTAGAGAACCACTGGCATGACAAAACAACCAAGAAAGAAATATATTTACATTTGTATGCTTTCATACACAAACCGATGTGATGATTTTTGTGTCACGGTAACAGAGTGCGCACTTGCTCACGGAGAAACACATATATCTACATTACGTATAAACAGTACATACATAAGCACAAATACACGTAGAATGCCTATAGTACAGTAAAATAAATAAATATGCGCAATCAGTCTGGATTCTTTATTCATATCATCCGACAAGTACAAGTGTGAAAGGGTCTTGGTG
>SDVV010004111.1:0-20541 GCA_016164225.1 Gammarus roeselii
AAACAACTAGAACAACTAAAACAACTAGAACAACTAAAACAACTAAAACAACTAAAACAACTAGAACACCTAAAACAACTAAAACACCTAAAAACAACTGAACAACTTGAACAACTATAACACCTAAAACAACTAGAACACCTAAAACAACTAAAACACCTTAAACCACTAAAATCCCTAAAAAAACTATAACAACTAAACAACTATAACAACTAAAACAACTAAAACAACTAAAAAAACTAGAACAACTAAAACAACAGAAGCAAGTAAAACAACTATAACACCCAAAAACAACTGAAACAACTAAAACTTCTAAAACAACTATAACAACTAGAACAACTATAACAACTAAAGCAACTAAAACAACTAAAACAACTAAAACACCTAAAACAACTATAACACCTACAACAACTAAAACATCTAAAACAACTAAAAACAACTACAACAACTAAACAACTTTAACAACTACAACAACCGAAACAACTATAACAACTAGAACAACTAAAACAACTAAACAACTATAACAACTAAAACAACTATAACAACTAAAACAACTATAACAACTAAAACACCTAAAAACACCTATAACAATTACAACACCAGTAACAACTAAAACAACAGTAACAACTAAAACAACTAAACAACTAAAACACCTAAACAACTTTAACAATTAAATCAATTTGAACACCTAAAACAACTAAACAACTATAACAACTATAACAACTAAAACACCTAAACAACTTGAACACCTATAACAACTGAAACAACTAGAACAACTATATCAACTAAAACAACCAAAACACCTGGAACAACCATAACAACTATAACACCTAAAATGACTAGAACACCTAAAACAACTAAACAACTAAACAACTATAACACCTAAAACAACTAACACAACTATAACAACTTAAACAACTAAAATAACTAAAACAACTAAAACAACTAAACAACTACAACAACTGAAACACGTAAAACAACTAAAACAACTAAATCAACGTAAACAACTAAAAACACTAAACAACTAAAACACCTAAAACACCTAAAACACCTAAAACACCTTAACAACAATATCACCTAAAACACCTAAACAACTAGAAAAACTAAAACATCCAAAACAACTATAACAACTAAAACACCTATAACAACTAAAACACCTACAACAACTAAAACACTTAAAACAACTATAACATCTAAAACAACTAGAACAACTAAAACAACTAAAACAACGAAAACACCTTAAACAACTATAACACCTAAAAAAACTAGAACAACTATAACAACTATAACAACTAACAACTAAAACAACCATAACAACTAAAACATCTACAACAACTATAACAACGAAAACAACTAAAACAACTAGAACAACTAAAACAAACCATAACAACTAAAACAACTAAATTAACAGAAACAACTAAAACAACTATAACACCCAAAACAACTAAAACAAGTATAACAACTAAAGCAACTAAAACAACTGAAACAACTAAAACACCTGAAACAACTAAAAACAACTAAAACAACTAAATCAACTTTAACAACTACATTAAACAAAACAACTATACCAACTAAAACAACTAAAACAAATAAAACAACTATAACAACTGAAACAACTATAACAACTAAAACAACTATAACAAATGAAACACGTAAAAATACCTAGAACAACTACAACACCAGTAACAACTAAAACAACTGAAACAACTAAAACAACGAAAACAACTAAAACACCTAGAACAACTAATACAACTGAAACACCTATAACACCTAGAACACCTAAAACAACTATAACACCTACAACAACTCAAACAACTATAACAACTAAAACAACTAAAACAACTAGAACAACTAAAACAACTAAAACAACTGAAACACCTACAACAACTAAAACACCTGAAACAACTAAAACACCTAAAACACCTAATACAACTAAAACATTTATACAACTAGAACACCTAAACAACTAAAACTTCTATAAACAACTAAAACACCTACAACAACTAAAACAATTCGAACAACCACAATGACTACAGTAACTAAATCACCCAAAACAACTAAAACAATTATACCAACTGAAACAACTAAAACACCTAAACAACTTAAACCCCTATAACAACTAAAACAACTAAAACAACTATATTGACTATAACAATGAAAACACCTAGAACAACTAAAACAACTAAAACGCCTGAAACAACTATAACAACTACAGCAACTAAAACAACTACAACAACTAAAACATCTTAAATGACTAGAACACCTAAAACAACTAAACAACTAAACAACTATAACACCTAAAACAACTAAAACAACTATAACAACTAAAACATCTGAACAGCTGAAACACCTAAATTAAATGGAACACCTACAACGACTATAACAACTTAAACAACTAAAACAACTAAAACAACTAAACAGCTACAACAACTGAAACACCTAAACCAACTAAAACAAATAAAACAACGAAAACAACTAAACAACTGAAACAACTGAAACAACTAAAGAACTAAAACACCTATAACACCTAAAACACCTTAAACAACTTTATCAACTAAAACAACTAAAACAACTAGAACAACTAAAACAACTAAAACAACTATAACAACTATAACAACTAAAATAACTAAAACAACTAAAACAACTAGAACAACTAAAACAACTATAACAACTCAAACAACTAGAGAACCTAAATCAACTTAAGCAACTAAAACAACTATAACAACTATAACAACTAAAACACCTAAAACACCTATAACAACTATAACACCTGAACAACTAAAACAACTATAACAACTATAACAACTAAAACACCTAAAACACCTAGAACACCTTAAATAACTATAACACTTAAAATAACTATAATAACTAGAACAACTGGAACAACTAAAACAACTAAAACAACTAAAACAACTAAAACAACTACAACAACTAAAACAACTAAAACAACTAAAACCACTGAAACAACTATAACAACTACAACAACTAAAACAACTAAAAACCTAAACCAACTAAAACAACTATAACAACTAAAACAACTAAAACAACTAGAAATACTGAAACAACTAAACAACTAGAACACCATTTAGCAACTAAAACACCTGAAACAACTGAAACACCTAAAACATCTGGTACAACTGAAACATTTAAACAACTAGAACACCTAAACAACTAAAACACATATAAACATCTAAAACCCCTACAACAACTAAACATTTGAAACAACTAAAGCAACTACAACAACTGAAACACCTAAGAACAACTAAAACACCTTTAAACAACTAGAACAACTATAACAACTATAACACCTAAAACCACTACAACAACTAAGAAACCTACAACAACTCAAACAACTAAAACAACTATAACAACTTGAACAACTAAAACAACTGGAACAACTAGACCACCTAAAACAACTAAAACACCTACAACAACTAACACACTTAAAATTTCTTAAAAACCTAAAAACAACTGAACAACTTGAACAACTATAACACCTAAACAACTTAAACACCTCAAAAAACTAAACACCTAAAACAACTAAAACACCTTAAACAACTAAACACCTGAAACAACTATAACACCTATAACACCTAAAACACCCATAACACCTAAAATCAATTAAAACACAATAAACAACTATAACACCTAAAACAACTATAATAACTAAACCAGCAAAAACAACTATAACACCTCAAACAACTATAACACCTCAAACAACTAAAACACCTTAAACACCTAATACAACTAAAACATTCAAACAACTAGAACACCTAAACAACTACAACTTCTATAAACAACTAAAACACCTACAACAACTAGAACAATTAAAACAACAACAACAACTACAACAAATAAATCCCCTAAAACAACTAAAACAACGATATCAAGTAAAACAACCGAAACTCCTAAACAACGTAAACACCTATAACAACTAAAACAACTAGAACAACTAAAGAACTAAAACACATATAACACCTAAAACACCTTAAACAACTATATCACCTAAAACAACTAAACTAACTTGAACAAATAAAACAACTAAAACAACTATAACAACTTGAACAGCTGAAACAACTAAAACAACTAGAACAACTAAAACAACTAAAACAACTTAAACAACTAGAGAACCTACAACAACTAAAACAACTAAAACAACTATAACAACTGAAACACCTAAAACACCTAAAACAACTATAACACCTAACAGCTAAAACAACTATAACAACTATAACAACTGAAACAACTAATAAAACTGAAACAACTTGAACAACTATAACACCTAAAACAACTAAAACACCTGAAAAGACTAGAACACATAAAACACCTGATACAACTGAAACATTTGAACACCTAGAACACATAAACAACTAAAACAACTAAAACAACTGAAACAACTACAACAACTAAACACCTAAAACAACTAAAACACCTAAAAATAACTAAACAACTTGAACAACTAAAACACCTGAAACAACTACAACAACTAAAACACCTAAAACAACTAAATCAACTAAAAAAACTATAACAACTAAAACATCCACAACAACTAAAACAACAAAAAAAACTATAACAACTAAAACACCTACAACAACTAAAACACTTGAAACAAATAAAACACCTAAAACAACTAGAACAACTATAACAACTAAAACAACTAAAACAACTAAAACACCTTAAACAACTAAAATCCCTAAAAAAACTATAACAACTAAAACAACTATAACTACTAAAACAACTAAAACAACTGACACAACCATAACAACTAAAACGACTACAACAACTAAAACAACTAAAACAACTAAAACAACTATAACAACTATAACAACTAAAACAACTTGAACAACTAAAACAACAGAAACAAGTAAAACAACTATAACACCCAAACAACTAAAACAACTATAACAACTAAAACAACTAAAACAACTAAAACAACTAAAACAACTGTAACAACTAAAACAACTATCACAACTAAAGGAACTAAAACAACTAAAACACCTGAAAAACGATAACACCAACAACAACTATAATATCTAAAACAACTAAAACAACTAAAACAACTAAAACAACTATAACAACTAAAACAACTATAACAACTAAAACCCCTAAAAACACCTAAAACAAATACAACACCAGTAACAACTATAACAAATGAAACAACTACAACAACTATAACAACTAAAACATATGAAACAAATTTAACAACTAAAACAATTAAAACACCTAAAACAACTAAACAACTATAACAACTAGAACACCTAAACAACTTAGGCACCTATAACAACTAAAACAACTAGAACAACTATTTAACTAGAACAACTAGAACACCTCGAACAACTAAAACAACTATAACACCTGAAACAACTATAACAACTATAGCAACTAAAACAACTACAACAACTAAAACACCCAAAATGACTATACCACCAAAACAACTATAACAACTAAACAACTATAACACCTAAAACAACTAAAACAACTATAACAACTAAAATAACTGAACAGCTAAAATATCTAAAACAAATGGAACACCTACAACAACTAAAACAACTTAAACAATTAAAAAACTAAAACAACTAAACAACTACAACAACTGAAACACCTAAGCCAACTAAACAACTAAAACACCGAAAACAACTAAAACAACTAAAACAACTAAAGAACTAAAACACCTATAACACCTATAACACCTTAAACAACTATATCACCTAAAACAACTAAACTAACTTGAACAAATAAAACAACTAAAACAACTATAACAACTTGAACAGCTGAAACAACTAAAACAACTAGATCAACTAAAACAACTAAAACAACTTAAACAACTAGAGAACCTACAACAACTAAAACAACTAAAACAACTATAACAACTGAAACACCTAAAACACCTAAAACAACTATAACACCTAACAGCTAAAACAACTATAACAACTATTACAACTATAACAACTGAAACAACTAATACAACTGAAACAACTTGAACAACTATAACACCTAAAACAACTAAAACACCTGAAAAGACTAGAACACCTAAAACACCTGATACAACTGAAACATTTGAACAACTAGAACACATAAACAACTAAAACAACTAAAACAACTAAAACAACTACAACTAAACACCTAAAACAACTAAAACACATAAAAACAACTAAATAACTTGAACAACTAAAACACCTGAAACAACTACAACAACTAAAACACCTAAAACAACTAAATCAACTAAAACAACTATAACAACTAGAACAACTAAAACATCCACAACAACTAAAACAACAACAAAACCTATAACAACTAAAACACCTACAACAACTAAAACACTTAAAACAAATAAAACACCTAAAACAACTAGAACAACTAAAACAACTAAAACAACTAAAACACCTTAAACAACTAAAATCCCTAAAAAAACTATAACAACTAAAACAACTATAACTACTAAAACAACTAAAACAACCATAACAACTGAAACGACTACAACAACTAAAACAACTAAAACAACTTGAACAACTATATTAACTATAACAACTAAAACACCTAGAACAACTAAAACAACTAAAACAACTATAACAACTGAACAGCTAAAACACCTATAACAAATGGAACACCTACAACAACTAAAACAACTTAAACAACTAAAACAAATAAAACAACTAAAACAACTAAACAACTTCAACAACTGAAACACCTAAACAAACTTTAACAACTAAAACAACGAAAACAACCAAAACAACTAAAACAACTAAAGAACTAAAACACCTAAAACACCTATAACACTTTAAACAACTATATAACCTAAAACAACTATAACAACTAAAACAACTAAAACAACTAGAACAACTATGACAACTAAAAAAACTAAAACAACTAAAACAACTAAAACAACTAAGCAACTAAAACAACTTAAACAACTAGAGAACCTAAAACAACTAAAACAACTAGAACAACTCTAAACATCTATAACAACTTTAACAACGAAAACACACATAAACAACTATTTCACCTAAACATTTAAAACAACTATAACAACTATAACAACTACAACAACTAAAACAACTACAACAACTAAAACACCTACAACAACTAAAACACCTAAAAACAACTAAACAACTTGAACAACTAAAACACCTGAAACAACTACAACAACTTAAACACCTAAATCAACTAAATCAACTAAAACAACTATAACAACTAAAACAACTACAACACCTATAACAACTAAAACACCTTAAACAACTAAAACACTTAAAACAACTATACCACCTGAAACAACTAGAACAACTATAACAACTAAAACAACTAAAACACCTTAAACAACTAAAACAACTATTACAACTAAAACACATATAAAACACCTATAACAACTACAACATCAGTAACAACTATAACAACTGAAACAACTATAACAACTGAAACAACTACACAACTAAAACAACTAAAACACCTAAAACAACTTTAACAATTAAATAAATTAAAACACCTAAAACAACTAAACAACTATATCAACTATAACAACTAAACCACCTAAACAACTTAAACACCTATAACAACTGAAACAACTAGAACAACTATATTAACTAAAACAACTAAAACACCTAGAACAACTAAAACAACTAAAACATTTAAAACACCTGAAATAACTATAACAACTATAGTAACTAAAACAACTACAACAACTATAACACCTAAAATGACTAGAACACCTGGAACAACTATAACAACTAAACAACTATAGCACCTAAAACAACTAAAACAACTATAACAACTAAAACAACTGAACAGCTAAAACACATAAAACAAATGGAACACCTACAACAACTAAAACAACTTAAACAACAAAAACAACTAAACAGCTAGAACAACTAAACAAATACAACAACTAAAACAACTAAAACAACTAAAACAACTATAACAACTCAAACAACTAGAACAACTAAAACAACTAAAACAACCTAAACAACTAGAGAACCTAAAACAACTAAAACAACTAAAACAACTAAAACAACTATAACAACTAAAACACCGAAAACACCTAAACAACTATATCACCTAAACAACTAAAACAACTATAGCAACTATAACAACTAAAACAACGAATACAACTAAAATAACTTGAACAACTATAACACCTAAAACAACTGAAACACCTGAAACAACGAAAACACCTGAAACACCTAATACAACTAAAAAAATTGAACAATTAGAACACATAAACAAATAAAACAACTAAAAACAACTACAACACCTACAACAACTAAACAACTAAAACAACTACAACAACTGAAACATATAAAACAACTAAAACACATATAAAAACAACTAAACAACATGAACAACTTAAACACCTGAAACAACTACAACAACTAAAACACCTGAAACAACTACAACAACTAAAACACCTAAAACAACTAAATCAACTAAAACAACTATAACAACTAAAACAACTAAAACATCCAAAACAACCAAAACAACTAAAACACCTATAACAACTAAATCACCTACAACAACTAAAACACATAGAACAACTATAACACCTAAAACAACTAGAACAACTAAAACAACTATAAGAACTAAAACACCTTAATAAACTAAAACCCCTAAAAAACTAGAACAAATAAAACAACTATAACAACTAAAACAACTAAAACAACTTAAACAACTATGACAACTAAAACAACTAAAACAACTAAAACAACTAAAACAACTAGAACAACTAAAAACAACTAAAACAACTTAAACAACTAGAGAACCTAAAACAACTGAAACAACTAAATCAACTAAAACAACTATAACAACTAGAACACCTAAAACACCTAAAACAACTATAACACCTAAACAACTAAAACAACTATTACAACTATAACAACTGAAACAACTATTACAACTGAAACAACTTGAACAACTACGACACCTAAAACAACTAAAACACCTGAAAAGACTAAAACACCTAAAACACCTAATACAACTGAAACATTTGAACAACTAGAACACATAAATAAATAAAACAACTGAAAACAACTACAACACCTACAACAACTGAAACAACTAAAACAAACTAAAACAACTACAACAACTAAAACACCTAAAAAAACTATAACACCTCATAAACAACTAAACAACTTGAACAACTAAAACACCTGAAACAACTACAACAACTAAAACACCTATAACAACAAAATCAACTAAACAACTATAACAACTAGAACAACTAAAACAACTAAAACAGCTACAACACCTATAACAACTAAACACCTACAACAACAAAAACACTTATAACAACTAAAACACCTAAAACAACTAAAAAACAACTAAAACAACTAAAACAACTAAAACACCTTAAACAACTAAAATCCATAATAAAATTATAACAACTAAAACAACAATAACTACTAAAACAACTAAAACAACCATAAAAACTAAAACAACTACAACAACTATAACAACTAAAACAACTAAACAACTAAAACAACTAAAACAACTAAAACAACTTAAACATTTAAAACAACTAGAACAACTAAAACAACAGAAACAAGTAAAACAACTGTAACACCCAAACAACTAAAACAACTATAACAACTAAAACAACTAAAACAACTAAAACAACTATAACAACTAAAACAACTAAAACACCTAAAAAAACTATAACACCTACAACAACTAAAACATCTACAACAACTAAAAACAACTAAAACAACTTTAACAACTACAACAACCAAAACAACTATAACAACTAAAACAACTAAAACAACTGAAACAACTAAAACAACTAAAACAATTATAACAACTAACAAACCTAAAAACACCTAAAATAACTACAACACCAGTAACAACTAAAACAACTGAAACGACTAAACAACTATAACAACTAAAACACCTAATACAACTTTAACAACTAAAACAATTGAAACACCTAAAACAACTAAACAACTATAACAACTAAAACACCTAAACAACTTAAACACCTATAACAACTAAAACAACTAGAACAACTATATCAACTAAAACAACTAAAACACCTAGAGCAACTAAAACAACTAAAACAACTATAACATCTGAAACAACTATAACAACTATAGCAACTAAAACTACAACAACTAGAACACCTAAAATGAATAGAACACCTAAAACAACTATAACAACTAAACAACTATAACACCTAAAACAACTAAAACAACTATAACAACTATAACAACTGAACAGCTAAAACACCAAAAACAAATGGAACACCTACAACAACTAGAACAACTTAAACAACTAAACCAAATAAAACAACTAAAACAACTAAACAACTACAACAACTGAGACAACTAAACAAACTAAAACAACTAAAACAACGAAAACAACTAGAACAACTAAAGAACTAAAACACCTCGAACACCTAAAACACCTTAAACTACTATATCACCTGAAACAACTTAAACAACTAAAACAACTAAAACAACTATAACAACTATAACAACTAAAACAACTAAAACAACTAAAACAACTAGAACAACTAAGCAACTAAAACAACTTAAACAACTTGAGAAACTAAAACAACTAAAACAACTAGAACAACTATAAACATCTAAACCAACTATAACACCGTAAACACCTAAAACAACTATATCACCTAAACAACTATAACAACTATAACAACTATAACAACTAAAACAACTAATACAACTAAAACAACTTGAACAACTATAACACCTAAAACAACTAAAACACCTGAAACAACTAAAACACCTGAAACACCTAATATAACTGAATTATTTGAACAACTAGAACACATTAACAAATAAAACAAATAAAAACAACTACAACACCAACTACAACTAAAACAACTACAACAACTAAAACAACTACAACAACTAAAACACCTACAACAACTATAACACCTAAAAACAACTAAATAACTTGAACAACTAAAACACCTGAAACAACTACAACAACTAAAACACCTAAAACAACTAAATCAACACAAACAACTATAACAACTAAAACAACTAAAACATCCAAAACAACTAAAACAACTAAAACACCTATAACAACTAAAACACCTACAACAACTAAAACACTTAGAACAACTATAACACCTGAAACAACTATAACAACTATAACAACTATAACAACTAAAACACCTTAAACAACTAAAACAACTATAACAACTAAAACACCTAAAACACCTATAACAACTACAACACCAGTAACAGCTATAACAACTGAAACAACTAAAACAACTAAAACAATTAAATCACCTAGAACAACTTTAACAATTAAATCAATTAAAACACCTAAAACAACTGAACAACTATAACAACTATAACCACTAAAACACCTAAACAACTTAAACACCTATAACAACTGAAACAAATAGAACAACTATATTAACTAAAACAACTAAAACACCTAAAACAACTAAAACATTTAAAACACCTGAAACGACTATAACAACTATAGCAACTAAAACAACTACAACAACTAAAACACCTAAAATGACTAGAACACCTAAAACAACTAAACAACTAAACAACTATAACACCTAAAACAGCTAAAACAACTATAACTAAAACAACTGAACAGCTAAAACACCTAAAACAAATGGAACACCTACAACAACTAAAACAACTTAAACAACCAAAACAACTAAAACAACTAAAACAACTAAACAACTACAACAACTGAAACACGTAAACCAACTAAAACAACTAAATCAACGAAAACAACTATAACAACTAAACAACTAAAACACATAAAACACCTTAAACATCAATATCACCTAAAACGACTAAACAACTGGAACAACTAAAACAACTAAAACAACTATAACAACTAAAACAACTAAAACAACTCAAACAACTAGAACAACTAAAACAACTAAAACAACTCAAACAGCTAGAGAACCTAAAACAACTAAAACAACTATAACAACTAAAACAACTATAACAACTAAAATACCGAAAACACCTTAAACAACTAAATGACCTAAACAACTAAAACAACTATAACAACTATAACAACTAAAACAACTAACACAACTAAAACAACTTGAACAACTATAACACCTAAAACAACTAGAACACCTGAAACAACTAAAACACATGAAACACCTAATACAACTGAAACATTTGAACAACTTGAACACATAAACAAATAAAACAACTAAAAACAACTACAACACCTACAACAACTAAAACAACTAAAACAAATAAAACACCTTGAACAACTAAAACACATAAAAAACTAGAACAACTAAAACTACTATAACAACTAAAACAACTAAAACAACCATAACAACTAAAACAACTACAACAAATAAAACAACGAAAACAACTAAAACAACTAGAAAAACTAAACAACCAAAACAACTAGAACAACTAGAACAGCTAAAACAACAGAAACAACTAGAACAACTATAACACCCAAAACAACTAAAACAACTATAACAACTAAAGCAACTAAAACAACTAAAACAACTAAAACACCTAAAACAACTAGAAACAACTAGAACAACTAAAACAACTTTAACAACTTCATTAACCAAAACAACTATAACAACTAAAACAACTAAAACAACGAAAACAAATGAAACAACTAAAACAACTGAAACAACTATAACAACTAGAACAACTATAACAACTAAAACACCTAAAAACACCTAAAACAACTACAACACCAGTAACAACTAAAACAACTGAAACAACTAAAACAACTACAGCAACTAAAACACCTAGAACAAATAATACAACTGAAACACCTATAACACCTAAAACACCTAAAACAACTATAACACCTACAACAACTAGAACAACTATAACAACTAGAACAACTAAAACAGCTAGAACAACTAAAACAACTAAAACAACTGAAACACCCACAACAACTAAACACCTGAAACAACTAAAACAACTAAAACACCTAAACAACTTAAACACCTATAACAACTAAAAAAAATAGAACAACTATATTAACTAAAACAACGAAAACACCTACAACACCTAAAACACCTTAAACAACTATATCACCTAACAACTAAAACAACTAGAACAACTAAAACAACTAAAACAACTATAACAACTATAACAACTAAAACAACTAAAACAACTAAAACAACTAGAACAACTAAAACAACTAAAACAACTTAAACAACTAGAGAACCTAAAACAACTCAAACAACTAAACAACTAAAACAACTATAACAACTAAAACACCTAAAACACCTATAACAACTTTAACACCTAAACAACCAAAACATCTATAACAACTATAACAACTAAAACAACTATTACAACTAAAACACCTTGAACAACTATAACACCTCAAACAACTACAACACATGCAACAACTAAAACACCTAAAACACCTAATACAACTGAAACATTTGAACAACTAGAACACATAAACAAATAAAACAACTAGAAACAACTACAACACCTACAACAACTATAACAACTAAAACATCTATAACAACTACAACAACTAAAACCCCTAAAACAACTAAAACACCTAAAAACAATTAAACAACTTAGACAACTAAAACACCTGAAACAACTACAACAACTAAAACACCTAAAAAAGCTAAATCAACTAAAACAACTATAACAACTAAAACAACTAAAACATCCAAAACAACTAAAACAACTAAACACCTATAACAACTAAAACACCTACAACAACTAAAACACTTAAAACAACTATAACACCTAAAACAACTAGAACAACTAGAACAATTAAAACAACTAGAACACCTTAAACAACTATAACACCTAAAAAAACTAGAACAACTGAAAGAACGATAACAACTAAAACAACTATAACAACTAAAACAACTAAAACAACCATAACAACTAAACCAACTACAACAACTAAAACAACTGAAACACCTAAAACAACTATAACACCTACAACAACTAAAACACCTAAAACAACTAGAAACAGCAAGATCAACTGAACAACTTTAACAACTAAAACAACCAAAACAACTAAAACAACTACAACAACTAAAGCAACTATAACAACTAAAACAACTTAAACAACTAAAGCAACTATAACAACTAGAACACCTAAAATACCTAAAACAACTACAAGACCAGTAACAACTAACACAACTGAAACAACTAAAACAACTAAAACAACTAAAACACCTAAAACAACTATAACAACTTAAACAACTATAACAACTAAAACAACTAAAAAAAAAACTACAACACTTAAAACACATGAACCAACTGAAACAACTATAACAGCTAAAACAACTACAACCACCAAAACAACTATAACAACTAAAACAACTAAAACAACTAAAACAACTACAACAACTAGAACAACTAAAACACCTAAAACTCCAATGACACCTACGACAACTAAAACACCTAAAACAACTAAAAACAACTAAACAACTTCAACAACTAAACAACTAAAACAACTAAAACAACTATAACAACTATAACAACTAAAACATCTGAAACAACTAGAACAACTAAAACCTATAAAACAACTATAACCCCTATAACAACTGAAACCACTTAAACATCTAAAACAACTACAACAACTAAAACACATAAACCAACTAGAACAACTAAAACAACTATAACAACTCAAACAACTATAACAACTAACACACCTAAAACACCTTGAACACCTTAAATAACTATAACACTTAAAATAACTAAAACAACTAGAACAACTGCAACAACTAAAACAACTAAAACAACTAGAACAACTAAAACAACTATAACAACTAAAACAACTTAAACAACTGAAACAACTATAACAACTACAACAACTAAACAACTAAAAAACCTAAGCCAACTAAAACAACTAGAACAACTATAACAACTAAAACAACTGAAACACTTATAACGTCTAAAACTTCTAAAACAACTATAACACTTGAAACAACTAAAACAACTATAACAACTGAAACAACTAAAACAACTAAAACAAATAGAAATACTGAAACAACTAAACAACTAGAACACCTTTAACAACTACAACACCTGAAACAACTAAAACACCTAAAACACCTAATACAACTAAAACATTTAACAACTAGAACGCCTAAACAACTAAAACACCTATAAGCAACTAAAACCCCTACAACAACTAAAACAATTAAAACAACTAAAACAACTACAACAACTGAAACACCTCAGAACAACTAAAAACACCTTTAAACAACAAGAACAACTATAACAACTATAACACCTAAAACAACTACAACAACTAAGACACCTACTACAATTTAAACAACTGAAACAACTATAACAACTCGAACAACTTAAACAACTGAAGTAACTAGACCACCTTAAACAACTAAAACACCTACAACAACTAACACACTCAGAACAACTTAAAAACCTAAAACAACTAAAACACCTAAACAACTTAAACACCTAAAACAACTACAACACCTAAACAACTAAAACACCTTAAACAACTAAAACACCTGAAACAACTAAAACACCTAAAACACAAAAAACACCTATACCACCTAAAAAACAACTAAATACATTAAACAACTAAAACACCTAGAACAACTAAAAACAAACAACTACAACACCTAAAACTATTTGAACAACTAAAACAACTAGAACACCTAACACAACTAAAACAACTATAACAACAATAACAACTATAACAACTAAAAAAATAAACAACTAAAACAACTAGAACAACTAAAACAACTAAAGCAACTGAAACAACTAAACACCTAAAACAACTAAAACAACTAAAACAACTACAACAACTAAATCCACTAAAACAACTAAAACAACTAAAACAACTATAACAACTAAAACAACTAAAACACCTAAACAACTTAAACACCTATAACAACTAAAACAAATAGAACAACTATATTAACTAAAACAACTAAAACACCTAGAACAACTAAAACAACTATAAGAACTAAAACCCCTGAAACAACTATAACAACTATAGCAACTAAAACAACTACAACAACTAAAACACCCAAAATGACTAGAACACCCAAAACAACTGAAACAACTAAACAACTATAACACCTAAAACAACTAAAACAACTATAACAACTAAAACAACTGAACAGCTAAAACGCCTAAAACAAATGGAACACCTACAACAACTAAAACAACTTAAACAATTAAAACAACTAAAACAACTAAAACAACTGAAGAACTAAACCACCTATAACACCTAAAACACCTTAAACAACTATATCACCCAAAACAACTAAAACAATTAGAACAACTAAAACAACTATAACAACTAAAACAACTGAAACAACTAAAAATACTAAAACAACTGAAACAACTAAAACAACTTAAACAACTAGAGAACCTAAAACAACTAAAACAACTAAAACAACTATAACAACTAAAACACCTAAAACACCTAAATAACTATAACACCTAAACAACTAAAACAACTATAACAACTAAAACCACTAATACCCCTGAAACAACTTGAACAACTATAACACCTAAAACAAGTAAAACACCTGAAAAGACTATAACACCTACAACACCAAATACAACTGAAACATTTGAACAACTAGAACACATAAACAAATAAAACAACTGAAAACAACTACAACACCTACAACAACTAAAACAACTAAAACAACTAAAACAACTACAACAACTAAAACACCTAGAACAACTAAAACACCTAAAAACAACTAAACAACTTGAACAACTAAAACACCTGAAACAACTACAACAACTAAACACCTGAAACAACTAGATCAACTAAAACAACTATAACAACTAGAACCATTAAAACATCCAAAACAACTAAAACAACTACAACTCCTATAACAACTAGAACACCTACAACAACTAAAACACTTAGAACAACTTAAACACCTAAAACAACTAGAACACCTTAAACAACTAAAATCCCTAAAAAAACTATAACAACTAAAACAACTATTGCTACTAAAACAACTAAAACAACTAAAACAACCATAACAACTATAACAACTACAACAACTAAAACAACTAAAACAACTATAACAACTAAAACAACTAAAACAACTAGAACAACTAAAACAACAGAAACAAGTAAAACAACTATATCACCCAAACAACTAAAACAACTATAACAACTAAAACAACCAAGACAACTAAAACATCTATAACAACTAAAACAACTATATCAACTAGAGCAACTAAAACAACTAAACAACTAAAAAAACTAGAAAAACTATAACACCTACAACAACTAAAACATCTAAAACAACTAAAACAACTAAAACAACTAAAACAACTTTTACAACTACAACAACCACAACAACTTTAACAACTAAAACAACTAGAACAACTAAAACAACTAAAACAACTATAACAACAAGAACAACTATAACAACTAAAACAACTATAACAACTTCAAAACCTAAAAACACCTAAAACAACTACAACACCAGTAACAACTAAAACAACTGAAACAACTAAAACAACTATAACAACTAAAACACCTAAAACAACTTTAACAACTAAAACAATTAAAACACCTAAAACAACTAAACAACTGTAACAACTAAAACACCTAAACAACTTAAACACCTATGACAACTAAAACAACTAGAACAACTATATTAACTAAAACAACTGAAACAACTAGAACAACTAAAACAACTAAAACAACTAAAATACCTGAAACAACTATAACAACTATGGCAACTAAATTAACAACAACAACTGGAACACCTAAAATGACTAGAACACCTAAAACAACTATAACAACTAAGCAACTATAACACCTAAAACAACTAAAACAACTATAACAACTAAAACAACTGAACAGCTAAAACACCTAAAACAAATGGAATACCTACAACAACTAAAACAACTTAAACAAATAAAACAAATAAAAAAACTAAAACAACTAAACAACTACAACAACTGAAACACCTAAACCAACTAAAACAACTGAAACAACGAAAACAACTAAAACAACTAAAACAACAAAAGAACTAAAACACCGAAAACATCTTTAACAACTATATCACCTAAAACAACACAAACAACTATAACAACTAAAACAACTAGAACAACTATAACAACTAAAACAACTAAAACAAACTAAACAACTAGAACAATTAAGCAACTAGAACAACTTAAACAACTAGAGAACCTAAAACAACTAAAACAACTAGCACAACTATAAACATCTATAACAACTATAACACCGAAAACACCTAAAACAACTAATGCAACTAAAACAACTTGAACAACTATAACACCTAAAACAACTAAGCACCTGAAACAACTAAAACACCTGAAACACCTAATATGACTGAAACATTTGAAAAACTAGAACACATAATCAAAAAAGTCAAATAAAACAAATAAAAACAACTACAACACCTACAACAACTAAAACAACTACAACAACTAAACAACTACAACAACTGAAACACCTACAACAACTAAAACACCTAAAAACAACTAAACAACTTGAACAACTAAAACACCTGAAACAACTACAACAACTAAAACACCTAAAACAACTAAATCAACTATAACAACTATAACAACTAAAACAACTAAAACATCCAGAACAACTATAACAACTAAAACACCTATAACAACTAGAACACCTACAACAACTATAACAGTTAAAACAACTATAACACCTGAAACAACTAGAACAACTATAACAACTAAAACAACTAAAACACCTCAAACAACTAAAACACCTAAAAAAACATCAACAACTAAAACAACTAAAACAACCATAACAACTAAAACAACTTCAACAACTGAAACAACGAAAACAATTAAATTAACTAGAACAACTAAAACAACTAAAACAACTAGAACAACTATAACAACAGAAACAACTAAAACAACTATAACACCCAAAACAACTAAAACAACTGTAACAACTACAACAACTATAACAACTAAAACAACTATAGCAACTAAAACAACTATAACAACTAAAGCAACTAAAGCAAATAAAACAACTAAAACAACTGAAACACCTAAAACAACTAAAACACCTACAACATTTAAAACATCTGAAACCACTAAAAACAATTAAACAACTAAAACAACTTTAACAACCACAACAACCAAAACAACTATAACAACTATAACAACTAAAACAACTAAAACACCTGAAACAACTATAACAACTATAGCAACTAAAACAACTACAACAACTATAACACCTAAAATGACATGAACACCTAAAACAACTACCAACTAAACAACTAGAACACCTAAAACCACTAAAACAACTATAACAACTAAAACAACTGAACAGCTAAAACACCTGGAACAAATGGAACACCTACAACAACTAAAACAACTTGAACAACTAAAACAACTATAACAACTAAAACAACTCAACAACAAAAACAACTAGAACATCTAAAACAACTAAAACAACTTAAACAACTAGAGAACCTAAAACAACTAAAACAACTAAATCAACTAAAGACAACTATAACGACTATAACACCTAAAACACCTAAAACAATTAAAACAACTAAAAAACCTATAACAACTAAAACAACTACAATAACTAAAACACCTAGAACACCTAATACAACTGAAACATTTGAACAACTAGAACACATAAACAAATGAAACAACTAAAAACAACTACAACACCTACAACAACTAAATAAACTAAAACAACTATAACAGCTATAACAACTAAAACATCCAAAACAACTAGAACAACTAAAACACCTATAACAAATAAAACACCAACAACAACTAAAACACTTATAACAACTAAAACGCATAAAACAACTAGAACAACTAAAACAACTACAACAACTAAAACACCTTAAACAACTAAAACACCTAAAAAAACTAGAACAACTGAAACAACTATAACAACTAAAACAACTAAAACAACTAAAACAACCATTACAACTAAAACAACTACAACAACTAAAACAACTGAAACAACTAAAATAACTAGAACAACTAGAACAACTAAAACAACTAGAACAACTAGAACAACTCAAACAACAGAAACAACTAAAAACAACTATAACACCCAAAACAACTACAACAACTATAACAACTAAAACAACTAAAACAACTATAACAACTATAAGAACTATAACAACTATAACAACTATAACAACTAAAACAACTATAACAACTAAAGCAACTGAAACAACTAAAACAACTGGAACACCTAAAACAACTACAACAACTAAAACAATTATAACACCTGAAACAACTATAACAACTATAGCAACTAAAACAACTAAAACAACTATTACACCTAGAACAACTAAAACAACGGAAACAACTATAACATATAAAACAACTATAACAACTACAACAACTAGAACAACTAAAACAACTATAACAACTAAAACAACCGAAACACCTATAAAGACTAGAACACCTAAAACAACTATAACAACTAAACAACTGAAACACATAAAACAACTAAAACAACTGTAACAAATAAAACAACTAAGCAACTAAAACACCTAAAACCACTAAACAACTAAAACACCTGTAACAACAATAACACCTACAACAACTGAAACCACTTAAACAACTACAACAACTAAAACAACTACAACGACTATATTACATA
>SDVV010004112.1:0-20539 GCA_016164225.1 Gammarus roeselii
TCGTCACTCTGACCTCGTCACTCTGACCTCGTCACTCTGACCTCGTCACTCTGACCTCGTCACTCTGACCTCGTCACTCTGACCTCGTCACTCTGACCTCGTCATTCTGACCTAGTCATTCTGACCTCGTCATTCTGACCTAGTCATTCTGACCTCGTCACTCTGACCTCGTCACTCTGACCTCGTCACTCTGACCTCGTCACTCTGACCTCGTCACTCTGACCTCGTCACTCTGACCTCGTCTGGGTTGACATTGAGTTTATGCCTAAGGTCATTTGCGATGATCAGTCCGTTGCAACCTTGATGCATTCGCCGACCAACTACATCCTTGACCAGAACGTAGCTGTCCATATTAGGATCACTCAGACAGACCTTGTAATTTGGGCTACTTAGCTGTAGTAAGAGACGGACGGTCATTAATGTCTGGGGATGCGTGCATTTCAATCTCACTCTGAAACTCATCAGTAAATATAAAGAAAGAAAGCCGACAACTGCTGCAAGCTTACAATCGAGTAAATTAAACCACTCAATGACCGACCGGAATGCGGGTTTGCTCTTCCTTGCACATTGGTCATCTCCATTTCCGGGTGTTAAGCTGAAACGGTCTGTCCGAATTCCAACTCTCAACGCAGCTCATGATGGTTTCCGTTTACAATCATCTATCCCACTGTTATCTCGGTACTATGTGTAGGTTTTATTTCACGCAAGCGTACCCGACGACCAGGTTCTTCCTGGGCTCTCTTGTGTCTTCACTAGCGTTGTCATTTCCCTCCTCACTCTCAAAGTGACCGGCTAATAAACTACCCAAAAAGTCTCTATAATAACGCTCCATAAACTACGACCTCCAGGGATTCTGGTTTGTCCCACACTGGGGCCACTCAATCCTATAAGCCACTTCCCAGATGTCAGCGCCAAAGACCATATCCTTGTTAAAATGCGACACTCCTTCTTGAGCGCATGTCAAAAAGTCAGCCGAGGACCGTGTTTTCCGTGGTCGGGTATCCTACTACTGCAACTAAAGCGACGATGTATAAATTATTAGATAACGTTTGGGTACATCATCAATGTAAGATGAGCAGACCTGGAGGGCGGCGTCTCAATTTTGTGTCTAGTCGTACCATTCAATATGTTTGCTGCACTGCCAATACATAGGCAACGGAGGCTTTCCTTTTTGATTATTACAAAATAACGTGTCGACTTAAATTATGCGTGGTGCATTTTGAAGAATGACTAGGCATCCTTCCAGGCGCAGCGCGAACACCAGAGGGCGCTTCAATTTACGGCTACTTTTGGGAGACTTTCATTTAAATATTACTACATCTCCGTGAAAATTATACAAAACGTTAACATTTTTTGTTCAGAAACCGTTGTCAATGATCCCATGTCTAAACATTTGCACAGCATTAGGGAGGGGTGATGACTTGTAGCCATTCACGTGTAGCAATGCATTGCTGTGGACTTATTACAAATTTAATTTTCAAAAACTGTTTATCTGGAGCAAATACAGCAACTGAGTTTTCACAGTAAAACTTATTCACAAAATTCTATATACACTACATTGTCAGGTTCATTCAAACTCTTCGCACAGACGCAATGAGAGTTTTTCTCCTCAATAGCAACTGCAAGCACTAAAATGAGAAAGAAACAAAAGCCTGGCGTTCATAGCGATCAAATGTCAGGCTGGAGATGGACTGCTTTGAGAGCCAGGAATTCATAAGACTACACAAATGAGAATATTTAGAGCACCGCCATATATATACTGACGGCTCCAAAACCACGGATGGACAGGGAGCCGCCGCTATGTGCGGTGACATCCCACTCTCGACCACCCTCCCACAAGAGGCTTCCGTGTTCTCTGCTGAGCTCCACGCACTCGAACTAGCCATCGGTATTCCCAAAACAGATCGCTTCCCCAAATACGTCGTATTCTCAGACAGTCTGAGTGTCCTCCCCCAGCTTAAAACACTGCACTACGAACATCCGTTCTACGTTGAATGCAGCACGATCTCTTTTTGATGCCCGAGACTGGTCATTCAGTTTAATTCTGCTGGATCCCCGGACACGCGGGAATAAGAGGAAATGAACTTGCGAACTTGTTCGCTAAACTGGCATCTACGCACCAAAAACAAATTTATGAAATACATCACCGGGACTGGCTGCCTATCATCAACCACCAAATAACATCCCGATGGGATGAAATGGGGCAACAGAGTGGACAAAAAACAAATGCTCTCAGTCAAACCCTTGGTCGGAGAATGAGAAAAAAGTTCACCAACAGAAAAGACCAAGTGTTCATCAACTGCTTGTGCAAGGGACACACGTGGATAACTCTCACAACCACTTGATAGATGTCGACATAGGACCAAACGCGCCACCTTGCCCCTGTTGCCACTAAGTGGCTATCAGCGTGAAACACTTACTGATGGATTGCAGCGCACTCACAGCAGCCCGACGAGCTTTCTCAAATCCCCAGTTTAACCTACAAAGCCAACTTACTGACCAAACTTGCCGGAAAAAACTTATCGCATTCGGAAAACACACCGGACTATACGAAGCTGTCTAAACCCCAGACACCTGTGCAAGTGAGGTGGTCTCTCCACCCCGTTGCGCACAAAGATAACAATACATTTACGTAGACACGCGTTAACTGTTTCCTTTCTTATACGGACTAGTACGCGAATATGCCACAGGTAAAATATGTACTTGATTTCACCCTGACATACCTAATCTTTTCGCACGCGAAGCTGTGCGAACTTATACCTGAATCACAGACGGTCACGCCCTACGGGGGAGCCTATTCTGACACGTTGAGGCTCCGATGGAAATGAGGCTCACATCAAATAAAAAAGCACGAATTACTAGTTTGTCTGATCTGAAGTGAATAGCAACGTGTTGGTCACGTGTGTACTTGGTTGGCGAATGCATCATGATCGCAACAACTCATCTTCGCACTTCAACGAAGGAAGGAACTAGAACCTCAACCACGATTGGGGTGGATGGATGATCATCCATTTTATAGATCATTAACACTTTGTTTTAGTATTTCTTATTTCGTGTGCTCTATGATCTATCTGTGCCCTGTTTGCGTGGTGATCAATTTTGAATTATTTTTTATAATTATGTATCGTTTCACGCCCGCAGTGGCTTTAGGTGGGCTATGCAGTGTGTTAGTTAGTATAGTCCAACCTACGGTGAGAGAATTCGCACTCTCCTGGGCGCCTAATAGATGTCCGAGCACAGCCAGGCGTTATTGATGGCTAAAAGGCCAAGTCTTGAATGGCACTGTGTGTGGGGGGGGCGAGTCGAGGTAGGTTGTGGCGAGTGGGGACTAGTCGACTGGCGAGGCGATGAGTCGAGACGAACCGAGGCTGGTTGAGACTAGGTGACCCGGGAGGGGGGGGGGGGTACTCGCGGGACCCGCGGGACTCGGGGGACCTGGGGGTTTCGGGAACCCTGGGGGATTTGGAAGACCAGGAGGATTTGGGGGGACCCCCTTGGACCCTTACGGGGCCGCTTGGGACAGCCTTGAGGCCCTTTGGTACCTCCTTAAGAAACTTTGGGACCCGCTTGAGGCCCCTCTGAACCCTGGGACCCCTGCTTCCCCCTCCCAACGCTGTAAAACTCAAACACAGAAAAATGTTTACATGTGAAATGTTTGAGTAGAGCAATTAACATTCACAGTCCGCGAATCACTGGCGCAGAGGGCGAGGGTTGCGTCGATGCTGGTCGAGGTGCGTCGAGATCAGTCGAAACATGTTGAGGCGAGTCGAGTTGGTCCCGACGAGCCAAGACTGGCCAGAATGATTTGAGAAATGCCGAGATAAGCTGAGACAAGAGGACCCGGGGAGCTCGGGGGACCCGGGAGACTTGGAGTACCCTCCGGGACTCATCGGGCTCTTTTGGAACCCGAGACACCTCTACCACCCCCCTCAAACCCTTAAATGCTTGAGTGATTTTTTTGTTATTACAGTCCACATGATTACTAGCGCAGAGGGGGAGAGCCGCGTCGAGGCTGGTCGAGGTGCGTCGAGATCAGTGGAAACATGTTGAGGCGAGTCGAGTTGGTCGCGACGAGCCGAGACTGGCCGAAATGATTTGAGACAAACCGAGATGAGCTGAGATGAGAGGTCTCGAGGAACCCGGGGAGCTCGGGAAGACCCGAGGGACTTGGGTTACCCTCCGGGATTCGTCGGGCTCAATTGGGATCCAGGAGACCTCGGCCCCCCACCTTATCCCCTCAAACAATGAGTGCGAAATCAATAATCCGAGCCGTTTTTCTGCTCGTGACAAACCTGCCCTTACTTTCTTCTTCACGATCCACAATTTCATCATGTATAAGAATACTAGTGAATTTGTGCGGGAGTTTCTGTTCGTGATTTTGTGAATAGGTGTTTTTTCTTCGGTCTGTGCTTGCTTGCGCGTTCACGGACCATATGTAGTTTCTGGGGTTGACATGGACTGCGTAGCAATAAACCTTGTGACGCGTTGCAGTTGGAGTTGATCTAGTCCGTGAAACCGTGGTCCTTGTACCAATTTCGACGAAACTATCTGTGCGCACTGGCGTGCGTGCATATTACTCTTGGAGTTCTGAGTCGTTGAAGGCGGGGATTCCTTTCGAGTGAGACTCTATCATACCTGAATAACATAATTGTACCTCTACTTAACTAGACCGCGTAGCCGTAAACATTGTGTTGCGTTGCTGTCTGAGCTGACTTTGTCCGTGTAGCCGTAAGCCTTGTATCAATCCCAACGATGATACCTGTGCGCACCAGCATGCGTACATATTACTCTCAAAGTTCTAAAGGATTGGAGGCGATGATCGTTCCGTCAGAGTCTTTCCTGGATAAATGAAGTGTACTGTGGTCGAACTGGACGGCGTGGCGGTATTGATCGTGTTGCGTTGCTGTCAGAGCTGACTCTGTCCGTATAGCTGTAAACCTTGTACCAGTCTCGACGATGCTACCTTTACGCTCTAGCGTGCGTATATATTCCTCTTGAAATTCCAAATGATTGGAAGCGGAGGTCTGTTTCGACTAAGCGTTTTTCTTATGCGCACCAGCGTGCGTCTGACATTGCTGAAATGTTCAATTTTTTTCTCACTTTGAAAGAGTTTTTTTTTTCTCGCCCACTGAGGCGTGCGAGCCTACTGGAATCCATGATCATCGAGCCCTACGTGGGAGTCTATTATGACTCGCGTTGAGGCTCTGGTGGAACTGAGGATAAAATCAAATCAGTCAACCACGACATGATCAAAGTGAAGAGTTGTAAGATTCCGGGAATTGGCATATACTCTCATCACATTTGAGTATTATCCACCAAACTCTATCAACCGAGGGCATCAAGACAAAACTCATATTCTCCTATGGGTTACTCTGTTACAAAATTATTGTATTTCATTGTGAACATATTTCTTCAGGTAACATGTATTCTGTGCAAATGTTATTTTTTCTTCGCTTCGTGTCACGATATCATGTTTTCCTTTTACATTAATATTTTTAGTACACTTGCATTCACAGAAGTAAACAAGCGTGACATAATTATCTTTTTCACATTAAATACACAAACTTCCACGAAATTTCTACACATGTGTAGGTCAGTGTGGCACCTGTGACGTGATAGGGAACCGTGACTCACGAAAGTTGGTCGTCGCGGCAAGATTAATGTCTCCAAGCCGACCCAGTTACCTTTCCAAAGCTGCTCGGGGTTCACGAACAAGTTTAATATTCTAATAAAGTACTTTAATTTTCGCTTGATATTCTATTTTATCATATTCAAAGAAGGAAAAATAAGAAAATGAAGTGCGTATGGTCGAACAACTGTTTGTTAGTTATGTAATTATTTCCTAGACGGAGATTTTTTTCTAAATCGATCCATATGAAGACCCATTTGCGATTTCCGCTACATCTTCTGTAATTTGTAGTTTGCGGGAGCAAATCATTGCCACACGCAAAGAGGTTCATCTACGTTGTGACAGCACACAAACGGCAACGAGAATTCTCAACTGGTCAGTTTTCCGATGTTGTCTAGACGCATCAGTTCATTCAAATCGTGCATCGTTGCCGCATTTACCACGGTTTGTTTTTTGCCCCAAACATCTGGTCCCACAAGATCATAAACATGAATGCTTTTCAGAACGACAAGGGAAACCATGCCGAGGACAAAAAAAATCTTCTTCTAGAGCAACTACGGAAAACTTTCTGGCGCCTAGGGAACGTTTTTGTTCCAGAGCGACGAGAGAAAGCAGGGACAAGGGGAAATTGATGAGGAGGAGGCGGCAAGTCGTGCTATTGGCAGAAAGTTAATTATTTGAGTTTAAAGGACAACATCACGGAATAAGCTAACGATGTTAACGATAGGCATTTAATAACTGTTAATCTATAATTTTTAAATATTTGTCATGATCCACTTACACATACCGTACGAAATTGATTGCAAGCCGAAAGAAGATAAGCTGTTGTTACTTGAGGATGTCTGTCTATTTTTAGTTGCTATTTTTTGGATAAAATCATTATCCATTTCGATTTCTCTTTTAGAGCAGCAGGCGAACAATCTTGGGAAGAAGTGTAAAAAATCCCTGTACGGACCTCATAACAGAAAGAGTCGAGGGAAAACCTTTTCCCTGGTGCTGGATCAAAAGGAAAGGTGGGAAGAGAAGTTTTTGCACAGCGATAGAATAATTCAGTGACTTGACGCAAGTTCAAAGAGGGTTGACGGGGAAAGAGCATGAACAATTCTTGTGTCGCTGGGATACACGAGGAATCAACAGAGGAGATATATTTTGGCTGGGGCAAGATAAAGAGCAGGTAATCATTGCTGCAGGAATGCCATCTAAACTGTTATAGGACTCAATACAAAGTGGGTTATTTCGAGGGCGGGCTGATAGTATTAGTCTTCAGTGCCAGTTGGATTGCAGGAATTAGAGAAAGGTAGGGATAACGTCATAACTCATCCAAACAATCCCTCGTTGGGTAATATAAATGAAACAAGATTTTCAGGGAACGAGATTGGCTACTATAGTCCTCCTATCCTACAGGTACAGTAGCGAAAGAAAATTCGTTTACGATTGAAGATTAAGTGAAATCTTCAATGGTCTATTTTCGTTCGGTATTTGAACTCACTGAAAATTTAGTCGAAATTATCCATCGAAAAGGAGTGTTCGGATATAATACCGTAAGAAATTTTTCATATAAAATTAAATTCCACGTGGGAAAATTCTAGTTTGTGTTTTCGTTTATAGACTAACCATAAACGAATTTTCTTTCGCTACTTTACCTCACGTAGGAGGCGTACCTTTTTATTAGGCGGCTTTTCGTTACTTATTTATCCTCTATATGGGTCGTCCAGGTTTAAATTGAAGGTTTGTTAACTAATACTTCATTATGTGTATAACACGTTATAGTGACCCAATTGTAGATTTTTTTTGTGTCATTCTTCCAGGGGCTTTCCTGTTCTTATAACACCTTCCGCCCTCCTTATTGATGTCCGCAACAAGTCTCACTCTCAGCACCGGCATCCGTGCACCACCACCCAAAGGGGATGTTGTGTGGTTTGCACTTTGTATAAGTGTCGTTCATAAACGTGTAATTTTTGTATGCGTGTAGGTATAATAGCTTAACAGTCAGCCCTTCCCTAGTTTCTCCAGGGACGCAACATGGAAAACGTAGGAAAAATAAAGGCTAACTTGCAATGCAAAAATGTATAGAAAACTCGAATCAAGTACTGTTTAGGTCACATTTCAGGGAAAGACATATGACCGAATCAAAATGAAATTTATTACACTATTAACACAGCGAAAAAAATATTTAGCTAATTCAAAAGAGAAGCCAAGGAAGATACAAGACTTGCCATCCCAAACATGAATTGAAAATTTTGCGTTTCGGATAAAACATGTGAATTCCTTAATGCACCGACGTGGAGTTAGGTTTATAATGCTGGTCATCAATGTAAGTGGTACGTCGTCGAAATTCGCGCATCATTTATGTAACCGAACTATTTCGAACAAACTAATGTAAAAAATGTGAATGTAAAATAAAATCAAAGCGTGAAGAACGTGACTGGTAAAATTAAAAATGGATTGGAGGTAGGCCAGACCAACGGACGGAAATAAATATAAATTAACAGACGAACGGAAGCAACTAAAATGTGCAATTTTTGCGCCTGAAAGGTCTTGTGCTTTGTACGGCGTTGTGACTGAGTGCTTGAAGAAGGGTGGAGTGCCGATAGTCGAATGGCTGGTGAAGCTACTGAAACTGTGTATGGCGTAGTGCTGGATGAGTGGCGCAGTGTTCTCACTGTTCAGCTGTAAAAGGGCAAAGGAGATGGAAATAATGCTGTAATTCGAGAAGTATCAGTTTGCTATCTGTTGTCGGTAAGTTGTGCGTGAGAGTGCTGATCAAAAGGATTGCAGACTGTACGGATGGTGTAAATGGAAAGGAATAGTGTGGCATACATTTGGAGTGGTAGACGGGGTACCGACCAGATTTTTACATTAAGACAAGTCTGTGAGAAGTACCTTGCGAAGGTAAGGATATGTGCTGCGCCCTCATGGATCTGGGAACGGCTTACGATAGGGTCAGCAGGGATGCGCTATGGATGGTGTGGCACTTTTATGCAGAGGGAGGATATCTGTTGATAGAGGTTCAGAGTTTCTTCGTTGGCAGCAGAACATGTGTCCGAAGAAAGCGAGGCTAGTGATAGGCTTACAGTGAAACGGGACTGAGACGAGGCTCCTTTAAGTCTCCCTGGCTATTCAATCTCTACACGGATGGAGGGATCAAGTAGGTGAACACGAGTGTATCGGGTCGTAGCTTCGAACTGTTGAAGAGCGAATGGGGTGAGTTTGCAGGTATCAGTTGCTGTTTGCAGATGATACGGCACTGGTGGCGGAGTCCGATGAGAAGTTTTGTCGACTAGGGTCGGAGTTTGGCAGAGTGTGTGGCAGAGGGTGGGAGAAGAAACGTGGGTATGAGCGAAGTAATGAGATGTCCCAGGAATGTCTATATGAGCAGAATTAATGAACTCCTAAATGGAGAGTTATTGAGAACGTTCAGTGTTTTAAGTACCTGGGCTCTCATGTGGAGAAAACAGAACTTGTGGACACTGAGTTGAAGTCACGCATGAAGAAAAAGTGTTGGGTGCCCTAAAGAGAGTAATGAGTTGTAGGACATTAGGGATTGAAGCAAGGAGTTTCATGAGAGGGTAGTTGTCCCAACTGTGTTCAACGGAGCCGAGACTTGGAGAATGAGACTAGAAGAGAGAAGAGGAATTAATGATTTGGAACTAAAATGATTCAGGAGCATTGCTGGGATTTATTATGATGAGAACGATCTTGTTCGAAATAGAACGAGGATAGTGGAGAAGTTCGACGACAGAGTAGATTCACGTGTTCAGAGATGTTACGGGCACATGGTAGGAAGGATGAGGGAAGATGTGTGAAAATGTGGTGGAGGCGGAGGTGGTTGGACGTAGCCCCCGATGTATACCAGGATTTGGAAGGGTGGATGCCGTAAAACAGGCGTTAAGAAGGAGAGACATATGTGTGGAGGTAGCAAAAGAGCGAGAGCGTACAATGGATGTACGTGTGTGGAGAATGTCTGTGAATGGATGAGTTTTGACGCTCCTCTGATGTGCTTTCCCGCCCTTGGTTTAGAGTTGAGAAACGGGGGGTTGTGGGGTTACTGACCAGGCAGGGGTGAACCAGATTCACTGTCGGGCGCTGCTACTGATCTCAAAACCCACAACTGACCCGGGTTGTGTGTTGTGTTGTCCCCGGCCGAAAAATTTCTAAGCAAATGGGCTAAACTTGAATGGGTGAATGAGTTTAGTGTAGGGTGCACCTTGCCATCGGCCTTCCTCCTTTAATGGAAGATTCGGCCCGTCTTGTGGCAGTATCTGAAAGTCTTATAGAAAGATACGCGCAAATAATAAAAAAGTAAGAAGAAAGTTGTGAAATAATGAAATAATTTCCATGAAAACTAGTGTGCATAAAGACCGGAATAAAAGATATCGTCGAAGTTTTGGTTTCCATACTTTTTGGAGCCAGAGTCCTTCTAAATTCATGAATTTTACGCCATATTGGGGAGCCCCGGTGTGGTGGGCTCGTTTATCTAATTTAATCTGATGAATAAATGGTTTAAGAAGAATCGAAGAAGTGGAATCGAAGTAAAAGAAACTAAATAGATTATTTTGAAATATTTGCCATTAGCACGTGCGTGCATACATACTTGAACATGAATTGAAATTTTGAAAAGGTTATTGTTTTCTGCACATAAAGGACTGTGAATGAACTTCACGCCCTACCGTGTGGTATGTCATGGGATGAGCTGATGACGCTGCAAGCGTCAGAGCGACGGTGGCGCGAAATTCTTTTATATCTAACATCAGATCAGGCCTTCTTATATCAGCTGACTGTCATACCAGCTCCACATTGTTCCAACATCGGAACTAAGGTACCATTAGTTAACAGTGAACTTTCAAAACATTTCTAAGTCAAAACAGCCTCTTTCATATCCGTAAGCTGTCCTATCAGCCACAAGTTGTTCCACCACCGAATTAATGAACCAATTTTCTGGTAATCGCTTTAATTGAACTTTCCCTACCCAGCCTAACCTAACCTACGGGTGAGCATTTTTAACCCGCAAAGCAAAGGTACGTGTTTCTAACAGCGAAGCAAACGTACATATTATTCTAGGGTAAGTAGTACTGAATTATTTTAGACCGGCCTACGGGGGCGTCTGCATTAACTTCGCTTTGGGACTCCGGTGGAACATCGAAGCAAATAATAAATAAATTATTTTATGCGGAGATGACTGTATCCGACAGTGAGATGCAGTGAAATGGTGCTAGTGCGCGTATGCTATTTTTTTTGAGCGAGAAAGCTGGGCTCCTATACTGGCATGTCCATTTGTTTCTAGACCGCTCATCCCTGAACCGCCTCCAAGCATCAGCTGAAGTCCGCCTCTTCACCACAGCCCCGCACCAGCGTTTGATGTCACGGCGGATGAGGAGATCGTCATCAAGGGTGTTTCATTTAGTGGTGGTGTGGAGTTTGGGGATAGCTTTAGATGGAGCGAGGGCAACACTGGGCCGACTGATAATTTGAATGAACAGTGCGAAGCAGTGCTGTATGGCGCTCGCCTATGGGGCTGTTTAAAGGCTCTGAGAGACTGCATAGAGCGCGCTTGTGGCGCTTGATGGCGTGAGTTGATGCCGCCGAACGGAATACTATGAATGGAAAACAACGTGTGCGCTGATGACGCTACAAGGCGCTAGCCGATTATGCTGCCATGCATGTGATGGTACTGTTGCATGGCAGGCGTTTATGGTGCAATGTAGCGTGCGCTGATGGTGATTGATGATGGCGCTACATGGTGTGCGCTGATGCCGCTGCATGGCACACGAGGATGGCGCTGCTTGGTATGGGATGATGGTGCTGTGGAGTATAACATGAGCCGATGACGTTGCATGACATGTGAGGACTATGCAGCAGGGCACGTGATGATGGTTTTGCACGACATGCTCTGATGACGCTGTATGGACGACGCTGCATGGCTTGAGCTGTATGGTTGACACTGCATGACTGTGTTAGCAAGGCAGACGCTGCATGGCTGGAGCTGCACGGTGGACGCTGCATGGCTGTAGTTAGCAGGACATGCCCTGCATGACTGGAGCTGCATGGTTGACGCTGCATGGCTGTAGTTAGCAAGTCAGGCGGTGCATGACTAGCGATGTCTGGTGTTGCATGGAGTGTGGTAATGAATCTTCGAAGGTAAATGAATTAATTGGACAACTGTTGGAAGATTTAGGCCAGTATTTGCTTACAATCAACTTCGCGATATTACGAGTGACGTCAACAATTTACGAGTTATTAATGAGGCTTTTATATCTATCAGACTAATTACTAAATATAAATCACCGTTGGGGAATCAGCTTATTTTATTTCCTTGATTGGTTTCAAAAAAGTTTGAAAACGTTATTGGTACATCGCGGTGATGGAATGAGTTTTGAAATTGATAGAAAATCTGACTGATATACCATTAATATTACGAAAATTCATACGTGCATTTTCAATAATGAATTACAGCTGTGAGCGACTCGGTGTTTTTATTAAAATTCGCTTATTGATATTTTCATGTAACTCTTCCTCAATGAACATGGTTTTCAATGTTCCTGGTATACATATGATTCGCTCCCTTATTTGTATCTGGTAGTCGATCGAAGAGGAGAATTGGAAGTGGTAATCTTGGGTTGAGTAGAGTTTCCCTTCCTAAGTTACTCCTTAAGTAAACCAAAGCCCAGCCTCGGCAACCCGAAATATGGTAAGCCCGCAATGAAATATGGGTAATTCACAAGCCTGCATTATTATTTAAACTACGATAATTCATATGAATGAGTTTATGAACATGATAATTGAATAAAATAAATTGGAATCCCAACTTCTTACTTGACTACGTTCTAGACTTCATTTTTATCTGTGTTACGTTAAATGTTTACAGACAATAGCAGATGTTGATCCTCAGCGAACCGAGCCTCTGATGCTGCCAGTGATCCTACAGCCTCTGATGCAGCCAGTGGTCCTACAGTTCTCTGGATTACGAGCCTCTGATGCAGCCAGTAATCCCACAGCCTCTGATGCAGCCAGTGGTCATACAGTTCTCAGGATTACGAGCCTCTGATGCAGCCAGTAATCCTACAGCCTCTGATGGCGACAGTGGTCCAATTGTTCTCTGGGTTACGAGCATCTGATGCAACCAGTAATCCTACAGCCTCTGATGCAGCCAGTGGTCCTACAGTTCTCAGGACTACGAGCCTCTGATGCAGCCAGTGATCCTACAGCCTCTGATGCAGTCAGTGATCCTACAGTCTCTGATGCGTCAGTGATCCAACAGTTCTCAGGATTATGAGCCTCTGATGCAGCCAGTGGTCCCACAGCCTCTGATGCAGCCAGTGGTCCTACAGTTCTCAGGACTACGAGCCTCTGATGCAGCCAGTGATCCCACAGCCTCTGATGCAGCCAGTGATCATACAGCCTCTGATGTAGTCAGTGATCCTACAGCCTCTGATGTAGTCAGTGATCCTACAGTTCTCAAGATTACAAACCTCTGATGCAGCCAGTGATCCTACAGCCTCTGATGCAGCCAGTGGTCCTACAGTTCTCTGGATTACGAGCCTCTGATGTAGTCAGTGATCCTACAGCCTCTGATGCAGTCAGTGATCCTACAGTTCTCAGGATTACGAGCCTCTGATGCAGTCAGTGATTCTACAGCCTCTGATGCAGTCAGTGATCCTACAGCCTCTGATGCCGCCAGTGATCCTACAGTGCTCAGAATTACGAGCAGAGTTACTCGAGTTACTCGAGTTATCCGATTTGGAGTTTCCGCTGCGTTTTTTGGGTCGCTGTAGTAATCCGAAAACACTTCGGCAACACGAGTTGAACAGAGTGCAGGCTCCACTTACCCGAGGATTACCATCGGCCCACCGGCGGAAAACAGTTTTGCCTAACGCTTTTAATTGCACGTAAGTTACCAAACCCTTCAATATCCCATCGCAACACTTCGTTGAATTCAAGGACAAGGATATTGTTACAAAAACAGATACAGACACGAGGCTGCATCCCCCAGAAAGGGGGGTGGCCGACAGCAAGGCGCACCTCACACCCTCATACGCTCACACTCACACAACTTAGCCCTTTTGTGCTAAAGGGTCCGGCCGGTACCCCCTCAACATACACTGTGGGTCCCTAGTGCAGTCCGAGGATCCATCGTCAGCAGCAGGGCCCGACAGTTTTCACTGGTTTACCCCCGCCGCGTCATAATGGTCGGGCCCCCACCCACCCACTAACATCCCAACAGCGGGGTTCCAAGGGCGGGAAAGCACATCAGAGCAGCGTCAAAATCAACCATTCATAACCATTCTCAACTCACGCCTGTTCATTGCACGCTCTCTCGCCACCACCACATTCATGTCTCTCCTTCCCAACGCCTGCTTCACACCATCCATTCACCCAAACTTCGGTCTACCTCTAGGCCTGCAACCACTCGCCACAGCATTCATCACCTTTTTCACCAATCTCCCTTCATTCATCCTCTCCATGTGCCCGAACCATCTCAGAACACGCAAATCCACTCTGTCCTCCAACTTCTGTACCATCCCTGTTCTGTTTCGAACCACGTCGTTGGTGGTCCGGTCTCTCAGCGTTACTCCAGCCAAGCTCCTCAAACATTTCATCTCGAAAACATTCAACCTTCTTCTCTCCTCTGCTCTCACCCCCCAAGCCTCAGCTCCGTAGAGCACAGTTGGGACAACAACACCCTCATACAGCTCCCTCATTGCTTCCATCCCCAACGTCCTACAGCTCATTACACTCTTTACTGCACCCAACACTTTACATCCCTTCTTCACTAGCTCCTTCACTTCAGTTTCCACTAGTTCAGTTATCTTCACATGGGAGCCCATATACTTGAAACACTGAACTTCCTCCATAAGCTCTCCATTTAGGGTGACACTAATTTTGCTCACATCGACATTCCTCGAGCATCCCATTACTTAACTCTTACCGACGTTCACTCGAAGCTTCCTCCTCTCACACACTCTGCCAAACTCAGACACTGGCCTTCATAGCTTCTCCTACGAATCCGCAACCAGGGCCGTATCATCAGCAAATAGCAACTGGCTCAACTGCCAACTCCGCCCATTCGCTTCCAACAGTTCCAAGCCACGACCCAGCGCACTCGCGTTCACCTCCCTGACCACTCCATCCATAAAGAGGTTGAACAGCCTGGGAGACATCAGGATATTGTTGAAAACTAAAAAGTGCATGTTCACCGATGTGAACCAACTCATATGTGAGGGTGTACCCGCAACAGCAAAAACGAGTAGTGAGTGACGTATGCACAATGGAATCATATTTATTTCGTGTAATACTAACTTTTGATAAAAGAGAACCGAAAATTATGGGCATCAGTAACTAAGAGATGATTGTTTAATGTGAATATATTTAAACGGATTGTCATATGTTGAGAAACTTGTCATTTAACATTGAATACGTTTCTCACAATGGATGGGGTATAAGAGAAGTGGAACGTGCCTCCGTACATTAGTCATACATATCAAACATTCGACTGAGATTGACTTTTTTTACCATGACACTGACCCCTTAGATGAAATAATGTTTTGTGGTTTACCATGCACAGTTTGGCTGACTGGAACAACCTAACCGAAATCTGCCGCCTCCATGCCAGGTAGCCTTCCACACAACTTGTGCTTGAAATGCCCTGCTCTCCGCGTGCATCCTCTACGTCGATAGCCTTTCATGCTATTTGAACGCGATATTCCCTGCTCTCCGCGTGCCGCCTTCATGTGAGATAGCTCTCCTCGCCGCTTGACAGTGATATTCCCTGATCTCCACGTGCCGCCTTCATGTTAGTCATCCTTCCTCGCCCCTTTACCGTGATATCTTTGCACTCCACGTGCCGCCTTCTTGCCAGTCATCCTTCCTCGCCCCTTTACCGCGATATCCCTGATTTCCACGTGCCGCCTTCATGTCCGTCATCTTTCCTTGCCACTTTAGTGATATTCCCTGCTCTCCACGTGCCGCCTTCTTGGCAGTCATCCTTCCTCGCCACTTTACCATGATATTCCCTGCTCCCAGCGGGCCGCCTTCATGTCGATAGCTTCTATGCCACTTGAACGTGATATTCCCTGCTCTCCGTGTGCCGCCTTTATACCAAATGGCCTTCCTCTCCACTTTGCCGTGATATTCCCTGCTCTCCTCTGTCTAATGATAGCCTGTTCACTTTAAACTTGGGTACGCATAAATACTGACTGCATACATAGGGTAGTTTTGCACGGTTTAACTTGGCTAGACTCCGCAGCTATTATCGTTCTTGGAACAGCCAGAACTATCGGCACGACGTGTGGAAAGGAACGCTAAGCCTCGGATTGCTATACTGATTTCTTATTTCATTAAGTGACACGTGTAAAAATTACACGCCAACCTTAAAGAGAGGATATTGAAATGACTTTCTATTTTGAACTATCTACACCAATAAGAATACCAATGTATGGGTAGCAATGGCTGCTTGATGTGCCAAGTACGCTAAAAGCTAATCTTTATTTCTAAACAAGATTTAGACGGCCCTTATTTATTTCACGTCTCGATTGCCGATATAATATTTTTTTGGATGGGATAATATTACTTCAGACATGGTTTCCCTCCGAATACTTTTAACAGCTTGCGGCGAACACAAGGTGGCGTAAAGCGCAGCATTTGTCTGGCTCGGCGATCAGTCCTTCGCCGTAAATGTTTTTTGCTTCATCGTTGAATGTAACGTTCATGAATTGATACCAAGGGATAACCTATATTTTGACTACGCATAATAAGCAATTTGAACAAGCTATTGCTAAAGAACTGAAGCCACTTCCTTTGGTGGTTAAGTAACATCAGAAACATGATTCATAGCTTCCTAGACCAACACAAATTATTGAGCGAAGAAATGTCTGAACATGTATTTCCTACGGGCAATATTAGAAAATAAGTTAACTTCGCACACATAAGGTTGCTGGAAGTGTTCACTACCATCACGAAGTTTTTCGGTTATCGTTATGTGATGTTTATTAGCAAATACCGTCAAATTCGCATGCGAAAGGAAGGGCAGAGCGCGGCCAAGTTGGGGCAAGGATTCCCGGTATGGAGTCTGCTCATATCGGGTACCTTGTTCGCGCAATCAAAACTGCGGATTGTTTATAACTAAATACATCTATAATTTATAAGGACCGTTGCCTTTATAAGACAAGTCAGCCTCAGTACAAAAAAATAGTTTGAATTACTTATTACCAAAGAATTCATCCACCTCGATTCCAGCTCCTAGGATACAACTGCAATTTACACTGAGTGCACTTTTTAACAAGAGGCTTTAATCGCAGCTCCAAGACGGTGAATAACATATTCGTCGGTTAGGTTAACATGACGTGCCATCAGTACTATTACCTTCGGAGCACTGCAACTTCACAATGCACAGTCTCGTGCTGAGAGGGCATGCGTTGGAGTATAAGAGCTGAGTAAAGGGCATTACAACGCGATGGTTTGATTATATTCTCGACTGGAATAGAAGGAATAATATTATTATCATTACTATTATTGTTATTATTAAATCATAAATATTTATCGTCTGGCAATGGGTTTTCAATTTTTGATTATAACTCAGGAAAACTTCATTATCAAATGCACTTTTAGAATTAATGAAAACGAAAATTTAATTTGAATTCGTCGCGGCTCATCTCTAGTAGGCCGCCGGTTTGTATTTCATGTAGCAAAATACTATTTACAATATTATCATCAATGTTCTTACAGACAACGTCTATTCTGAGATAGGAATCAGGATAACATGGCGTCGGGAAACCACTAATTCATTAGGTTGGATAATCTCGAATGCAGGGGTACGTGAATCACGAATGATATTGATAGGAAATACTGACCAGCTGCTTCAATTGAATTTACTGAAGTTTTGGGCTAGCGTGTGATGTTCTTTAGAATCTAGTCATCGATACTGATGTAAGTTCTTAAAGGTCGCGTTTTTTTGAACCATAGTGAATTTGTCAATCAAGCAGAATTCGGACTTTATTTTTGACATCCCGTCTGTTTGGTTGAGCAATCAAAATGATGTCATTTTGCGCTAACGTCGGTATTTCTATTGTCTTATGTCCTTTTCAACCAGTGAAGAATAAAGGATCTCCAAATCAGAGCTGCTCGAGTGATTTATCAACCTTGTTAGCGTGGCCGAGTGCACGCAAAAATGTCCACATTTAGTGACGTCTCGCGGTTTCGGTGCAAAGTGAGTGATTTGTTACGGAAATGCTGTTCAGGGATCAACTGCTCGGTAGCATTACCCTGCTACCTTAGATATTGAGCTTTCAATCATTAGTAGAGCTTGCATTGTTTTCTGCCAATGTTCGCTCGGACGCGGAGTCCAGGGATCGTTCAGCAGGAGGAAAATCAGTAGGCAAGAAGGCTGTCCTGGTTACCAGAGTGGATGAGTGTTTGTTAGGACGCCAGCAATAAATTGGAGCTGTGAATTATTAGCGATCCCTTTCGCTCATACTAGAATCTGGTATTTAGTTATTGCGGTGGGCTCAGGGAGGCCAGGTGAGACTCGTCAGCAACTGCCATGATGCTCGTCGTTGTGCGGTGTTCCGGGTTTTCATTAAATGATGAGATCCTTACCACAGGACTAAATTGTAACATGAAACAAAAATATTTCATACATATTGTCAGTAGTGAGAAATTACTTCCGTCCCGTCCTTGACGTGCCATAATTTATTTGTTGTATGTGAAACAAGTAAACGATAATTTCAAATAGACTCGATTCGTGATTGCAAGTTCTGTTGGACGTTCTTAAAACACATTTCTTCAATAGTTGATTTTCAAGTCTAAGAGAAAGACAAATAAATGGCAGGCATGATATTGCTCCTTTATATCTGTTTTTCAAACTTAGAAGCTTTGCGCAGGGGCGGCAGTATCGTAATCAATGACGGACAACTAACTGAGTTTGAAATTTACATTGCATGCTGTTCTTCACGTCTAAGCTCCAAAGTTCATAGGTTTCAAGGGTCTAAAAGCTTTTTTATTTCTGCTGTATTAAAATAAGTGCCGGTCACCGCTCGAAGCCGAACATTGCTCCGAGACCAAATATCGTCTCGTAAAGGTGAAAATTATCAACTTAGAGAGATTGACCATCATCTCTTTCCGCAGAATCTCACTTTTTTTACTGCAAAGTAAACGGCCACCCTACGGGACACGAAAACTGCCCCCAGGACAAGACTGATAGGGAGATCCTGCAATATCAAATAGAGCGCTAAGTCGGGCGACGATAGGCTGCAGCCGCGATTAACTCCCCCTAGGTTGACCCTCCTACCCAGGAGAAAAATATCAGCTTCATTCCTTTCCCACTTCCTCATAACGCTTGCAGATAGCGGTGCGAACAAAGTTGCTCCATCAACGAACCCATTCACCATGGTGAACTTGCTCTCCAAACAACTGGGAGGTAAACCGAACAACGTAAGCCAACTGGGAAAGAAGTATCTGGCCCACATCGTGAAGATCGAGCAAAGTAACGCTATACAAAAAAAAACTATTAGACAAACACAAAGTAATTGTCGTAGTACATCCGTTTATCAACGCTATAAGACGAATTATATACACTTCCAACTGCACTCGCAAAATTTACCTAAGTGCTTCAGCAGCAGGTTCAGCAAAGGATTACGGAGTCACCAGCGTTTCTCTAGCAAAATGGATCAAACCTCGGAACACCGACGCCACCGTCCGGGATGGCCGGACGCCTTTCAACGTGTCAATGCCTTGCTGAAAGAGGTTAATATTTTGATCCAGAGTCTAATTTGGATCCTCCTGTTTAATGCTGCAGTTCCTACATCGTCAGAATTGGTGACAGTTGGCTTTATTAATGAATCGAGATTAACTACATAAATGAATATCAAATATTTCTTATTCGTTATAAACCTTGAATACCAAGAACGCAGAAAAAACTGGTAATGCTCTTAGTGTACGGAATGTTGTTATGCGTTTACTATATTGCGATTGTGAGTCTACCTGGCATGTTTTCGAAGGCTTCTTAAGTCTAAGCTGCTATAGTAGGCTGAGCGCTTTGATGACCCTCAACAACACTACGGCTCCCTTGTGTCACCGCATTTGCTCCGGTCCCAGCATGGACGCATTGATACCCCTAGTCCCTGAATCGTATCCTTTGTTCTTTTATGAGACCCACGCATCCGCATATTTGACGACCTCTAAAATCTAATAATGATACAGTCCGTGCACCCCCCTCCTCCTCACTCCCTGTCCCCTACGTCACACGCCCATCGCAACTTATGTGTCAGGGCGGCTGTATTTGTGGGCGCCATTGTTCACGCAGCTCTCGTCTGCAAAAGTTTCCGATGAAGTTGTGCAATGAGCAACGTCATGGAGGCGTGTCCCTGGCCAGGGATGGGTGTAGTCTCTGTCGGGTCAAGCAAGGTCATCATAGATGGGGATCATATATGTCAATTTTATTGAAATTTTCATTTGTGGTTGTTATCCCTTTCCAGAAACCCGGATGAAAGAAGTATATTCAATAAGATAAATACATCCATTAGTGGGCACTAACTTCTCGTAGTTCGCGCTTTCAAAGTATAACTTTTTCCCCTATCTGCGGATTGCAAAAATACAATGAATTCTATCAAGCAATATTCATTTTCATGCTTGCGCTGCACGAGCTCTGCGTCTTTTCCGCTTGGGGCCAGAATGCTTGCTTGGTCCTCCAGTGGTCTGCCTTCGCTTGTATGAGCACACAAACCTTACTAAGCCGCTATTAGCAACGGTCACCGACTGGTCTGAACATTATTGACCATACCAGGAAGTGAAGCCCGAAACCTGATCTCGTGCCTGGGAAGTTACGGTGAGAAGCAGGACCAGGTGGTGGAAGTATTTCAATCTCATTTGGGAACTCACGAATATGAGCAAATAACTATTTAAATGATTATATATATA